>JANTPZ010084240.1:0-11744 GCA_025593235.1 Vachellia pachyceras
AAGCCAAAAATGCTACTCTTTCCAACTATGTTTCCCAACTAGCCAACTCCCTAAGTGAAGTTAATGCAAGAATTGGAGGCACCTTACCATCTAACACAGTGATGAACCCAAAGTCACTAAATTCCATGACATTAAGGAGTGGGAAACATGTGACTTTTGCTGAAAAGGATGTGGGGAACCAACCAAGCACAAGTGGCACCAAAGATACTGATGATAAAGAATCTGAAAAGTCTGAGGAATATGGAGAAAATGAGCAACAAACTTTACTGCAATCTGAAACTGAAAAGGAGAAACAGCTTCTCAAGTCAAGGAAGGAGCAAGGAGCTTCAAGTGAGCTGGAAAATCAAGGAATGGATGGAGAGGCAGCTACTGAACAAGCTGTAAATCACAAAGGAAAGGAGGTAAAAATTTCTGAACTCCCCTTTCCCAATTCCTTTCTGCTAAGTAGAAAAAATTCCAATGCTCAGATTGAGAAAGATGCTTTAAATTTGTTCAGTAAACTTGCTGTTAATGTGCCATTGCTGGCTCTAAGTGTGTTTTCTTCATATGTTGATAATATCAGTAAAGGAGTAACTGCAAAAATGAAAGGGGGAACGAGAAAAAAAACAAAAAGAGGAAGGGGATAAAATGATGATCCCTAAGGCCCCAATTAAATCAGAGCCCACATTCTCTATCCTTTACAACCTCATTCACATCATATAATCTCAAGTAAAAACAAATATACAGATGGAAAATTACTATATCAAACAGAAACATGTGATTATGTGAAAATGCAGAGTAAAAACAGAATGTAAAGTTCAAGAAAAATGTCCAGGTGAAGATATCTACCAATTTAAAGAGAAATATGAATAACAAAAATCAACATCTTAAGACACAAAAATAAAAGAATCCAAGTGTAGCTTCCTGCACTAAACAAATAATGCATACCCATAAATAAACTCATATGGAAACAGGAAATTTTACTTGTCATTATTGAAATCCATCACTAATATCAGTAGCAACCAAATTCTTCCCACTGATTACAATCCAATATCCTTTTGCCGATGCTTCCCCATGAATGGGTAAACTGCCTGTATGCCTAGAATTAAAGACATGAGCCACAAAACATTAAAGCATTCACCTAATGTTGACTTATGATATACAAGTCTTATTATCGCAATCCTCAAACTTCTTTATAGCATGCGTTTATAGGATCATCTATACAGTTAGACTCCCGTTCAGAGTCACAAGCTTTGAAATTGAGTCCAGTTCAATAATCTTTGCATGAGGTATTGAAATGCCCAGCAATTCTTCCACACAAAATAGCAAGTCATATCACATAAGACCTAAAGCACCTAGAATGGAAACCTACTCGCAAAATTGCTTTTTGATAGGGTCGTATTGGAATTTAGGGACCAAGACGTAAAAGACAGCACCAAAGCTTTCCTCAGCCGCTGCTTCTGCTTCTAACAGCAGGCTTACAACCCGATGCACTGGTTCTTTGTTGATTATTGTAGATTTCACTGCCATTTTGAAGAAATGAGAAATCGAAAGAATTAGTTGGGGGCTGTAATCGAAAACACAAGTAAAAAATTTTTAAGGATAAAGCTCACGAGATTCATATTTGAGCTGATCGAGGAGATCGATGGCTTCATCTTCATCAGCGGCATCAAATCGACTTATGAAGGAAAGGATCTCATCAAGAGCGTCTACTTTAAGAGTGGACCCTCTGATCTTACACTTGTGCTGAACATTCTTCCTCGTCGTCGATGCACTCATCTCTTCCTATCTCTGCGGCCACTTACTGGAGTATTTGGCGGGAAAGGTATGGCAAGATAGGCGGAGAAGGGAAATGCCGGAGGAGATGGGTTCACCTCCTTGTGAGAGATAAGTACAAGCGCATGGTGAGAGGGAGCCTCTTTTGGAAGAAAGGTCTTGGGCAGTGTGTGAAAATGGCGGACGTTTTAAAATTCAAAAAATTCCTTATGAATACTGATTTGGTGAAGAGGTATTATAAGATATATTGATTTTTTTAACACTACTATATATATCATTAAATCTAGGATGGTGATTGATAAGTATTGAATTTAATATATTTTATCCGTTTACTTTCTATGGAGGTTGTTTGAGGTGTTGGCATGAAGGGTAAACTAGCTAATATAGAGTCTTCAAAAAAGGGATAGAGAACGTTTGATGAAGTCATTGAGTACAACATTTCATTTAACAATCTATTTAAACATTTGGTAGTTAATAGAATATAATAGTGTGTGTGATCCATGTAGCCAATCTCATTTAATAGAATAATGCTTATTGTGTTGTTGTATTCATTGAGTTTTTGTAACATTATTCATTGATTTTAATGTTACAAGAAGCATTCATTAATTAAAACATTAAAGCTTATGAAGGGTTTGAATTCACGAGAATTTCTCACGAAAATGAAAGATTTAAAAACCATTAATCCTTAATTTAATCATCTCACAAAACACACACACACACACACATATCTATATGAAATCAACAATAACAAAAACTAATATTGAAACACACACACCCCCCTCAAAAGTACAAAAAATCGATACATAGCAACAACATATTGTAATGTGTGATACTGTTTTGTTAAAGAAACCACAAATTATTTCATCAATATATCCACTAATGATTGATTAAAATTCATGCACACAGTGAAACCATAATTATCATTCAGTAGTGAGGGATATGATTTTAGCTGATGGCTTATAAGGATTTAGGAGGAGGGAGGTGATCCTTTTTTGGGCCAAATTCCTTTACGAGACTTAAAGTAGTGCTAGCAAGCCCAAGAATAAAAGCTATTAACCCAATAACTGTCCATGGTGTGCTGAAATGTTTTCTCCATAACTCAGAAAGCCAAGTTCTTACCTTCTGTGTATAAAGGTGCTCAATTTTTCGCCTTACCTCATTGTAAATTCCTGTATCAAGCACTAAGTCAGTGCTCACAGTGTTGAAGATTTGAGCCACTTCTTCGTCACTGCCAAGAAGGTTCTGTATAACCCCAGCTTTTCTCAACACTTTTACATCTTCTGCATGATCGATCAAGGAATTTAGGAAGGAAACATAGTTGCTTATTTGGTACTTGCTCTTTGAATCTGGGCACATCTCGTATGCTATCATGTTCATCAAAGTTTGAGCTGTGAAGTCATCGATTATTAATGGCGGAATGTGGAGCTCACCGCTACAACAAAGACCGCTACGACTAAGGTAAATGTTTGTGAGGTTTTTGACATCACCGTTGTTTTTCTTAATCTTAATCCCTGCTGTTACAAGTTCCTGTATGTTCCTATGTGTTGGAGTCGTAGTCGTATCTTCCTTCAACTCCGGCGTGATATTTAATTTTGTGTTATCAACAGTAGGCACTATGGATTTGATTAGAAGATCCAGTAAATGTGATGGCTGATGATGATGATGGACAAGATTGTCAATTTGCAATTGTCGTGGGACGATGTGGAGAGTTTCAAGGAAATGGTTTGTGAGATTCTTCAAAGAAGAATCGTCGTTCTTGCTTAGTATCCTCAACACTTGGTATGGAAGCTGGTTCTCCAACAAGAGCAGATCTTGCTGCACAATTATGTACAGTGCTTGCAAATTCGATGGATCCGTGGGGCCCACTTTTGTCCATGACATGAAGCGTAGCGCAGCCATCTAGGAACAAGATCCAAGCCAGCTCATCATCGTTGAATCCTTGGATCACATCTGCTGTGTAGCAAGCCTTCAGTGCTTGGATTTCAGATCTAATACTGTCAACTAGTTTCTGAGCTTCTTCTTCTTGGTGTTGTTGATGCTGGCATTTTAACTTATCTTGCAGATACATGGTTGCCCACATTTCCTTGTACTCTTCTCCTTTGGGATGATGAATGGGACCAATGGATGTCACCTTTGGAAAGTAATACTTGGTGAACTCAGATCGTTGTCGAAGATATGGTGGCACCTGTAGTTATTGGCTCACTCACTCTTGTTAATGAACAACTAACATGTCATAATAGTCTGAGAGAGTTATCTACATGCACAACATAAGCATGACCATATACATACATACGTAAGATCTATGTATATCTATATATATAATTAATCTTTTGGTTCATACAGTTTTAATTCGATTGTAGCTCGATCAGTATTCTCCAATTCGATACAACTTAGTTCATAATACAATTTTGATTAGGGTGTAACTCGATATTTAAATTTTAATTCATTGCAACTCAATGGTCCCTATATTTTAAAAAAGATGAATATGTATAATGAAGGTCAATGATTAAATCTTAAAATTATTAAAGCTATAAGTACCGAGTTGCAGTGAATAAAAATTTAGGGATTGACTTACAACAAAGACAAAACTATTGAGCTTAAGTTGTAGCATGTCAAAGTGTAGAAACTGAATTACAATAAATTCAAAATTCTAGAAATCTAAAGATTAACTTTATCTGGGCGGATGCACATATGCATGTGCCTATATAGGATTGCAATGTTTAGTTCTTATTTTTTGATATCATTGTAGTTTTGGCATTTATTGTTTCAAACTATGATTTTTCTTCCCTCAAATTTCTCTATGTCTAAAATATCAGTCTCTATATTTTAATATATATATATATATGGACAATTTTACCGTTTGAGGAACCAAAACCTACTTTTTTTAAAATTATATGGACCGAAACTAAAATGAGGACAAATTTTAAAGATCAATTATTGCAAAAACCATATGTGTATATAAAAGAGATATTTCAGGACATGAAACAGAACCTTTTGTATCTTGACCAGATCGCCAGAAAAAGAAGATTGCCTCTTCATCTGCTGCTGCGGATCCATTAAATAACTTAATTTACACTTGAATGAGGGTGATGAGGACCCCATGAAATATTGAAGATAATGATATAATTGTGGTGGGCGTAGCCAATTACAAGAGAAGAGAATTTCAAGTGTATATATGTTTGTTCAATGGTGATTTCAAGTGCGCTGCCTCTCTGAATTTAAACAAGTAAACTGCTCTCTTTGGAATCAACATGCTGATATAAGCAAGCAACATATATTGGGGTAACTGGGAAGATTTAATTTTTTTTAAAAACTTCAAGTTTGGAATCAATTAAGCATACATTCGTAATTAACGTGTATCTTAAACGCAAATTCTGCCCATCCATGCAATACATTACAACTCAGTTGATACTCTTATTCTATATATATATAGCATAAGATGGAGAAAAGAATTAGATTTTATCTTATTTATAAATCACATCATTAAAGTTTTTATATAAATGTAAAATTTGACAATTGATTTATTATTGTGTAGATTTTGTTATGATATATGTTAAACAGGGTTAAAGTTACATTTTTTTAATTAATTATATAACAAAATTAATTAGGCTTAATGTTATTTATATAGTACCAGTAAATATGATGAAAATGACTTATAAAGCTTTTATTTTCAAGTAGAAAGAAAGGACTTTTTGTAACCTGTAACTCTTGCTACATTTGCTATCCTCTTCGCTTACTTTTGGCCACCAAGCATTTATAATAGTTACTCTTATAATTGCTATATATATATATATATCATTTCTAATTCTTTTATAATCATAACACACACTCCAAAAATAATAAATAATGAACGTACGTGACTAGAATGAATAGGAACGTAACCAATCTTTGTGACCGAATCTCTAATTTATTAGCATTTGAAGTTAGGAACCAAGAATATATGCTTCGCTTATTAATAAAAAAAGCTTTGGAAGTTAGTAACTCTCAAGCTTTGTTTCTTAGAAATTCGACGTGATACACGTTCTGGCTCTTGAATGTATGCTACTTAAGCTTTGGAAGATCAAAACAGAAGTTTCATGGGGAAACATAGTGATAATTGCTTGTTTGGGGACTCATTTTCTTTAACGGTGTATTAAACCAAGACAAAAACATCTCGAAATCCATAAAAACTTTTTCAAAATTTATAAAACCACCTCAAAATCCATAAAATCATCTTGGAAGCCGTAACTTTCTTAAACACACTTATATCTGTTTTGAAAACAATTGAGAATGGATTTTGTTATTTTCACATTATAAATATATCTTTAATTAAGAATTAAACTTACTTTCAACATGAAAACTCTTCCAGGTACCAAAGTGGGCATTAAAGTAAGTAGCAATTTTTTTCGTGTCACCTACTTTATCTTCCAAGTATACAACTACAATAATTAGAGAATATTTAACTTCTAAGGAGAAAATGCCCCCAAAAACTTTATCTTAAAGGCATTGGTTATTTGAAAGTTTTTAAGGGATTTTTTCCCGAATGTTAAAAAAGGGGTAATATCACTTCTCCATTAACAAGTTAAAAGGTCAATCTTTGTGAAGTTGGCAAAATTATGCAGAGTTTAAAGGGTAAAAATATTTTATAAAATTTCTCTGAAGGGTATTAGGGAGGGATCTCATATCCTTTTGAATGATGTAGCTTCTTTATTAATCTCTTCAAATAAGCTAACAGATCATATATATTAAAGGCTAGAAATAGTACTTTTTTATTTATATGCTATTAAAATGTGAAATCCTGAAGTACTTTTTCCCAAAAAAGTTCTTGGAGCACTGTTAAATTAAGCATAAGCAAGTCTAATAAAACAAATAAGAATTATATCACCTTCACTTTCAAATATTTTCTAGTATTAATAAGTATCTTGAATTTAGGATATTCATTGATGCTTAAAAAATTATTTAAGGATAAGATTGCACAAAAATATTTTAAAATATTGGGTGCTACCTAAACCACAAATTATTTTTAAATATTGAGTACTGCAAAAAAAAAAAATACTGCAAGGTGATGCATTTTTAACACATACGTATATAATATAAAATTCAAACATTAATAAATCCTGTAGACTAATATTTATTTTTAAACTTGCACAAGTCAATATTCTTCTAAATCATAAAATTAAAATATAACAATTTTTTTAATATACATCTTCTAAAATTGCATAAAATATATTCCATGTGAATGTTTAACATTGCCAAAAACAAAAATAAAAGGGTGTGATTTTATGAATGAAGAATTCTAAATAAAATTCACGTAAGAAAGTATGATTCGACCTTGCTATATGGGGAGGATCTCAACCTCAACACCAGCATGAAATAAAATAAAATTTTGGCATATCTAATAAATAAGAAATAGATTAGATACCTTTTTATAATAAATACAGAGCTTCTCTAATTTTCATTTTCTCAAGTACCTTTTATCTTTAAATATCATATTTTCTTTACTTGAGCATATCTAACCTTCGAAAACAATATTTTTCGAAAAACTGTTAGATGTTAAATGTAAATATTTTTTATTGAAGATTAAAATATTGATTCATCACATTGAAGAATTAGTTACTTTTGTTTCATATTCTGTTGAAAACAATCTTATTGGATTCAACTATTGGTAAAACAATCATACTTCATTTCACTAATTGAGAAATTGATTTATGCCAACAGAGATTAATTATCAAATTTAATATTATTGTCTGTTTGCTTCATGCCATCTGTTATTAGCCCAAAACAAATTGAAACCAATCCAGTAAGAGATGGGAATGGGTATAAATGGGCTTATATGGGCCTATGTTGATCATGCATGCAAGCCCAGAAGGAGCTAGTGAGAGAAGAGGCCGACTTGGAAAGGCGATGACATGCTTGATTTCTTATTTAATAATAATTTTAAAAAAAACTTTTTAAAAAAATGTTTTGGTAAAATAGTTAAATTTGTTCACTTAATGATCTTGATTCAATATTTTATAAACGTATTATTATAATTTTTGAAAATGTAAAATATTAAAATTTAATCAAAACAGTTGACAATTTAAATTTGTGTATGTATTTTTATGTAAAATAATAGTTTTATGAACTATTAAATTAAAAAAATAAACACTCGTTCTCTGTAAAAATTTCCATTTTTACAAAATTAAATATATGTTTCACACAACTAAATAAGAGTTTCATTTGCTAAAGGTACGTTTCACTTGAATATTTGATCGAATATCAAGTACCTTTGAGCAAAAAAATTTATTATAATGACTATTTCAATAATTTTCTTTATGAAAAATCACAGTTTATCATTTTCTACTTTATTTGTGTTTTTTTCCCTTAAACATATGTATCATCTGATTGTAGGTACTATCAGGTATAAAATATATATGGTTATATCTCTTTACATTGATTTAAATTAGAAAATGCTAAATTTGAGCAATCCTAATATCAATCTAAGATTGAGCTGGATATCATGCTCAAGATATGGACCAATTCCTATTAGAGCCCATAAATTAAAGGGGGGGGGGGATATAGTGTTAGAACTGTGTCCAATTTGAGTTTTTTTATGGTGGATGAAAAGAGAAGTGGATTAACAAACTGTTGCTAAGGACCGAGCCTGATATGAAGAAATTGTATCTTCTTCTTAGAGCTTCTGGCTTTGATGCAGCAAGCCAGCAACGAACACAGCGCTTGCATGATGAAGTAAACGGATTCCTTATAGCTTGACGAGCTGATCATTCTTCATTTTATTAAAGACACAAGCATAAACTTCATACGTATCTAATTAATTAGCAGACTTCATTTTTGTTTTCTTCTTCTCATATGTAATGGCTAGATTCTGGGGAAGGAGTTGTTTAAGGTTCTTCGAGAAAAGATGGGTGAACATTTTGATTCCTTCATATCAGAGAATGTGGAAGCCTTGCAGGGGATGTTTCACTTGTGAACTACTTGGGACTTGATGAAAATATTGGAAATAAAACTAAGGAAGAAGTAGATGTCATAGTGAGCTCAGCTGCGACTACGCTAAGTTGATGAAAGGTAAGTAATTAACGAAAGATTATTATGGCTGTGATTAGAATGATTAGAAAATAAGATTTAAAATGTTTAATCATAACGCAGATTTGATGTTGCAATGAGTACCAAGACAGTGGCTGCCTTAAATATTTTGAACTACTTCATGTATCAACAGGTATTGAGTGAGAATGAGATACTACCCTCTATTGTTAATATAACCTTTAGTTGACTTTTTTAGTGATTTAGAAAATTAATTAAACTGATGATCTCGTAGTTCCTACGGGGTGGAGACGAACGATAGAATCAGTCTTCTTTTATCACTTAGGAGCCATCCAAGTTGAAAGTCTCATGTACGGTTTTGAATGAAAGAAATGACTGAGGAATCCTCTTTTATATTTATTACTTTTTAAATTAATTTATCTTATTTATAAATTATTGTATAATCTAATAATATGTATAAGCATTTCAAAATATTTGCAACTATTTGCAAGAACGTAAAATATGTACCTCGTAATGGTAAATTTTGAAAGGAAGTTTTTTTTAATAGTTCTTTGCATGATTTGCCAAATATTACTTCACTATTGACAAGTTAAAATAGCTCATTGATATATTCTTATGACTTGTCAAATATTACTTCACTGACTTAGAACCTAATTGTTAATCTAGCAAAAATATAATATTAAAAGCAACAATATATAACATATTTCCATTAGCGCATATAAGACATGGCCATTAATTAATTACGGGGGAATTACACTCGAAGTGATAAAAGATAAATTATCGCGCCGATGACTCAGAAATCAATAAATTAATATGCAATCTCAAGGAACCTATGTTTGATTAATTGAAATTGTAAAAAAGACAAGCTTACACCAATTTGATGTTAGTGGCATATTAGCTAGTCAATCGAAGCGTCATGGGTTGTCATTGGTGATAAAATGACTTGTCACATCCTGATTTGTCAATTGTGGGACACCGATTAATTTGTCATTAATGAAATGTATATATGTCCCTTGGGTCTTTATTGATTTTTTAGGACATTATTGTGATAATCTGTCATCTACGGACTTTAAGTGTAATTTCCCCTCAATTATTTAGCAAATGGGATCCTGATCCATTAGGCAAGAATGTGATGATTTGAGATGTCCTGTTACAGATCTTTATTTTCTCCATCATTTAATTAAAGATTAAAGTATACTTTTAGTCCTTTATGTTTACGTTAGGTTTCATTTTAATCCTCTAAGTTTAAAAAGTACACTTTTAGTCCCTCAAAATTAACGCCGTTAGTCTCTCTTAAAGGAAATTGCTGACTCATCAAACTTAACTCTATTATTTTAAATCTTTTTTTATTTTACACAATTTAAAATATCAAATTTATTATATTATTAAATTAAAATTAAAATGTGAGTATGTTTTGTCAACGTTTTATTGCATAATCATCAATTAAATTCAATGAATCAGCAATTTCCGTTGAGAGAAATTAACGGTGTTAAGTTTGAGGGACTAAAAGTGCACTTTTTAAACTTCAAAGGACTAAAATGAAACTTAACTCAAACATAAAGGATCCAAAAGTATACTTTAGCCTTTAATTAAATCACTCGATATGTAAAAGCTATATCCAATCCGGACTCATTAATCCAACACAGCATGGAATCAAAGAATTGATCATTCACGTCATATATCTGGCAAATTACAATACAAATCAATTCCCAATAATTCAAAAAAATATATAATGGACGTACCATTATATTATTTTCACTATAAATAATAACAGCAATAAAAAAAGTTTAAATACCAATATCAAAAGGCACACCGGTTTGAGGCAACCATGTGTCACCAGCAAGAAGCCCTGCAATAGTAAACTGTCGTGTATCATTTTGGGTGGTCATGACATGATACCCAGGCCATTTAACCCTATCTGTTGTTGATGAACCAGTCCCATAATTCATATATTCCCCAAAATACGACGTGTCTTGAGCAAAATCATCATCACCCCATGGAGACCAACCCAATGGATTCACCAATCCTTCAATGTACGTCTTCATAATGGCCACTCGTGCGTATTGCTGCCATGCCCGACCCAGATAGGTTTGATAAGACTTCACGATGGGCCTGAGATCCGGCGCGGCTCGAATTTGAGAATTGATGATTGATATTCCCGTGTTCTGAAATGGGTCGCCTCGCCCTTGAGCTGTGATCATGTTTGCTTGTCCTTGCAGGGGCTTTCTTACGAGAATGGTGCAGTTTTGTAGAACAACCGCGGCATTACCCCAAATGAAATCCACTGTACCGAAAATTCTACACTCTCTGTAGAATTGACGTTGTGCATGAGCCATTAGTGTGTCCTGGTAGCCTTCGATAGAGCACCGATAGAAGACCGAGAGGTCGGAGGCTGATCGGAGTGCCACCGCTTGACCTTTTTCAGGACCAGCCGTGTTTCTAAAAGTCATGTCTCGTGCAATGAAGTGAGCGCCATCTATACCTGATTTTATTCAATAACAAGTTAGTGCCTATTTCAACGTGATTTGCAATGTATAAAGTAAGTATGTGAGATAAGTTTTGTCTCGGTATATTTAAATATGCTTATATAGCACAATCATAAATTGGCCTTCAATGTATCAATATACGTAATAAAATGTACAATAAGTTTTTCACATAGCATATATAAACAGTGAATAGTATGGCTCATTTCTTCCTATGAATTTTAAAAAAAAAACTTATGTTTAATAATCTTAACAACACATGTTAAATAAATACTAAACAAAAACATGATTTGAATTTTTAGAGAAAAACGTAAACCAAGTAAATAACTTACCTACCGTTGCAGACATAGAGGGGGTAATTCCATCTTTGATGCTTCTATTACCAGTTATAATGGTAAGTTTCATTCCATCACCAACAATCATGAGATTTTGATTATTCTTATCAACTTGAATATTTTCTTCATAAACACCTTTCTTCACACGTAT
>JANTPZ010084242.1:0-12803 GCA_025593235.1 Vachellia pachyceras
CAAACAAAATGTGAAAAAATAATTAATCAATATGCGATGTAAAAACAAAGCTAATAAATAATGTGCATGTCATCTTTTTAAAGGGAAAACAATCCAAAATAATTAAATTCTTAATTTGTAAATACCAATGCACCAAAAATAAATATCTAATTAATAACCCAACATTTAAATCAAAATAAAAACAATAATCATCCAAAACAAATGCAATTCATTAATATTTATATTTAGCTCTATACGTGATGAGGGAGAGGATGAGAAATATTGCCCCCCAACAATAATAATCATTAGCCCCTCTTGAACTAACTATAAGAATTTATTAAAAGTGTCTACCTAAATTTAGATACGCTTTTTTATTTATACGCATGAAATTATTGAGAATTATGTATAGGGTTTTTTTTTCTTTTGCCCTTTATATCTAGATAAAACATTTGGAACATTATGGTTGGCTATGTATCAGCACTTTCAGTTTCTCATGGAATTCTACTTGCCAACTAATAACTCAAAGTTCAAATGCAACATCAAAAGCACATGCAGAAGCATATTTACAATCTTTGTAATCCTAACACACCAAAATCCAGAAGCTTTGAAAAAAGATCCCCATATGCAGAACAATGTTTACCCAATATAATGTAGAAGCATGCGAAAATGGAAATGAAATGCGAAACGAAAACGAAAATGTGAAGCATGCAGAACAATGTCCACCCAATATAATGTGAAAATGCGAAACGGAAACGGAAACGAAGTGGTGAAACCTGTGAAGAAGAAAGCGACGGTGACGGCGACGGCTGACAACGGCAATTCTGCGAAAACGGCGACTCCGCGAACAGCAACTCCCGACGGCAAACCGAGGGAGTGGGGTCGGGGGGTGTGGGGGACTGAGGGTGGGGACTGACAGAATGAGAGGAGCAAGGGCGGGTGGGAACGAACAGAATGAGAAGAGATGGGGACGAACAGAATGAGATCGCATGAGAGTGAGGGTGGGGGTCGAGGGTTTTGGGGTTAAGTATAGGGCCCTTTTGGCGCCCTATCTTGGTGATAGGGCGCCAAACGGCATGCCTTTATGCGCCCTATCCTGAATATAGGGCGCATAAAGTCCCACCTACGTTCTTTAAAATTTCAAACAAGCCACCGCATTCATTTTTTACTCCCTTTTTTAAAAAAAGGATGCGAATTTCAGTAGTAAAAAGTATAATATGTAGTAGTGATTATTAGATTAAATACTAAAAAAACACCATTAAAATTTAGTACTGACCGATGACGTGTATAATAATTGACTCTACATCGTAGCCTAGCCCTTTGAATGGCCCATAGCAAACAGGAGAACTTATTTGGGAGAAAGGTTTCAAGTCATCTGCGTCAAAGCTGCTTACCCTCTCACCATAATTGGATTACTTGTGTTAAGTGCAATTAATTAATCTAACGTGCTTTAACTTACTATGATTTTAAACCTAGCAATGCTCACACGCTGGAATACTCTTTAAACGGGATAAATCATATGTTGGCAAAAAAGGGGATAAAATATGAAAAAATAATGGAAATGAGAATAACAATGAAACAAGGCATACATGTGAAAAAGAAAACACGTGAAACGTGTTCAGAAATATTAAATCTTTAACCCTCATAGCTTTCACTTAATCAAATTAAGGGCTTGTTTGAAACTTTCAGAATAGCTTTTACAGATTTCAAGATAAAAACATAGGTTTTGGATAACAGATTTTGAAAAATAGATTTTATAGATTCCGAGGCAAAACTTATGTTTTAAAAATGTGATTTATATTTGAGAAGTTATTAGCTTTTACGGATTCGAAGGCAAAAAGTAGGTAAGAAAAATGAAAAGTAGGAAAGAGGAAATAGAAGAAAGAAAAAGTAGAAAAGAGAAAAGAGAAAGAAAGAAAAAGTAGACAAGAGGAAAGAGAAAGAAGGAAAAATGTATGAAAAAGAAAAGAGAAAGAAGGAAAAAATTATGAAAGAGGAAAAAGTAGGAAAGAGAAAACATAAGTTTACATACCTAGGTTTCAAATCGAGATTTTGTAACTAAAATTGTTTTTCAAAAATTTTTTTATACTTGAACAAAATTAATGTTTTGAAACCAAACTTAAATTTCAGAAAGTGATGGCAAACAAGCTCTAAGTAGAATTTGTTGGCAAAAAATTATTAAGTGGGATTCAATATTTAAAATTTCATCTGACTTTAATTTAATTATTGAATTTAAGCTATGCCAAGTTTATCTATATAGTTTTAATCGTTCATAACATTAGTCTCTAATGTTCGACAATAAACTTAAATCTTTATATTTTGTAAATTACATGGATTACCATTATAAACAGTTAAAACTTTCAAATTTTAGTTGCAATAAGAAAAATTTTAAAAGATGAGTCTTGATTGGGTCAAAATTATAAATATCATATTAAATAATTAATTCTTTCAATATTTTATAATTTTTATTTGGTATGAGATATTTAGATAATAAAACAAAACTAAACATAATATTTCTATTTAATATAAACTAGCCAAAAATAAAATAATGGCCCTAAAATATCCTCCAATGTATGCTTTAAAACCCTAAAAAAATAAGTGAATCTTACAAGAAATTCCAAGTCATGTTCTTATACCTTTTTTTAAAATTTTACGAGGACAAGGTCATTACCGTAATTTGAGATTTGTTCGTTCCTTTCTTCGTCTCCCGATGGTTCCTCGGTTTCGCGTGCTCTAGCTCAAAGGCCTGAACCGTAAACCTCCTACGTTGTGAATAATTTGCTGATTAACATCTTGGATCTGAAATTTCACCTTTTATTTCGTGAGTAAAGGAAAATATACATCGAAATTTTTCTACAAGCGTGTAGATTGTTTTTCAAATGACTACTTCGAAGAGAAATTACAAGGAGAAAGCTATCCGTCGCAAGTAAGCTACATTCAATTTGCTTTTCACCCCTTTCTTTTACCATACTTTGGCTATGGATCACTTGGGTTCTGCTTGATTACATGGGACACTTTCCATTACGTGGATTTTCCCGTTAGTTGGTTAATGTTAAGGTATTAGGATTTAAGTTACCATGAGGGAGCTCAAGTTCTGTTGTTTTTGTTTTTGTTGTTTTTAATGGAAAGGGAGTATATTCCAGTACCCTTTTGTTTTCTTAACGATCACTCTGGTCAAGATATAATCCCCCGTGCCATTTGAGTACCGCCGGTGTTGGAACTTCTTTCAACGCGGTTTGTTTTGAGTGCAATTGGTTTCGGAAGTGACCATGAAAAATTTGCTACGATAAATGAGCCCATATTTATATAATTGTATATTATCTTTTCATTTATTAATTGGGTGAAACAAGGGGGTGTTTTGGATGGAAAGCTACAGGGATATTTGAATGACATATGATCACTATATGATTATGATACTGGAAATGTCATAGAGAAGAGAAACCCGAAGAGCCAGAACCGCCAAAATATAGAGATCGAGCTAAAGAGCGAAGAGAAGACCAAAATCCTGACTATGAAACAACTGACTTGGGACTTCATGCAGTTGCTCCTCCTGGTACTGTGGATCTACGGTAAGGTTTCTACCATCATCTATAGTATATGTGGTAAAACATATCGTTGTCTTTATGGTTTGGCTCCCCTTCCTGCCGTCAAAATAAGCCCTGAAGCAAAAAAGATATCGTGTTTGCTTACACTTTGACATTGCATGTTCTTCTCTGATAATGTAACTACCTTTTGCAGGTCAGCTGATGCACACAAGTTATCCATTGAGAAGAGCAAGTACCTTGGAGGTTTGTACTTTACTTATGTTCAGATTCTTCAGAAAAGAAGTTAATCTAAAGTTCTTTTCCTCCCACCTTTACTCATTGACATTGCTAAGCTTTTGACACCATAACAGTTGCCTAAGATTTTTTAGCCACTGAAATAGAGTTTTGAGTAGACCTCTGATCCATGGGAATCCTTAGGTCTTTTGACTTGTTATAATGATATTGCTACCCTGGCTATGGATAAGTCAATATTAATGTGAATAGTTCGTGGCTAAGGGTAACCTTCAATATTTTATCCTATTAACTGATGAGGTTTGGATTTTGCTTTATTGATGTTTGTCAGGTGATGTGGAGCACACCCATTTGGTTAAAGGTCTAGATTATGCTTTGCTGAATAGAGTAAGAAGTGAGATTGATAAGAGGCCAGAGACAGGGGATGATGTTGAAGGGAAACCTAGGTAATTTGTGTGGTCAGAATTGTCAGTTCTCATGATTATTTTCTTTCCATGCTATTAATTAAATGCATATTTATATGGTTGATTTTAAATCTTCATGTATCATGATTTGCTGACAGAGCATCAAAGGAAGACGAACAAGTGTCAATTCGCACATCAACTGCAAAGGTACCCCTCCCCCCCAAAAAAAAAACTTTCGCCTGAAATCAGGGCTCAAGAATATCTTGTGTTGTAATATTTTATATTTAAGCTTATCAAGCTGATGTTGATGAACTTCCTCCTTCTTTCAGTCTGCCTATCGGTGGATAGTCAAACCTCAGACTATCTTGAAAACAAACGAGATGTTTCTCCCTGGTCGGATGTCATTCATTTTTAACATGGTGAGAAATATCCATTTCCTTGATATGGTTGTGGTTTTATTGGAATTTCATAACTGTCACCCATCTTTAATGACTCTAGGCTAATTTGTTTTTAAGCCTTGCCTATACGTGCTGTTATTTTCTTACACTTTAGTGTAACTTGTGTCTAGCTACCTGTGTGCACGTCAGCATGCCTGCCTTGAAAAACATGCACTTGGCAGTCTTCTGATATCCTTTTATGTGACAGGCTTACTTTTTGCTTGCCTTCCACAGAATGCCTTCTTATTTGTGCATTAGATGCTAGTATATCATACGTATCTTGCAGCCATAATTTATTGTTTGATTATGTTGATCATTGGTAATCTCTTTGTCCTAACATCTGTCTCTTACTCTCTTTTCCTGAGGTACTGTCTTCCTTGTGCCCATGCTTTGCTAATACTGTTATTTGTCCAATTCATATCATCATCTGGAACATTAGTTATTCAATGTGTGAGGACTGTAGCCAGTCCTGCATGTTGTAACATTTTGATTTTGGACTTCTATAAAGTAATTGAGGTTTGTTAATGCTCAACATAATTAAGAGAACATATAGAACTGGCATTCTGGAAAGTTCATGTGTAAAACTCATCTTCAGCTGGTTGAAATGGTTATGATCCTTCTATAACCTTATTTTCCGTTTTCTTGGAGACACTTTCTTGGCTTAAATGTCCTTTTTGGTTTGTTAGGAGGGTGGATATTATCATGATATTCCAACCACCTTGCAACGGAGTAAAGCAGACTGTCCAGTGCCGGAGGTTTATGATCTTGCTGAGTTCTTGATGACCTTGTTCTTTCAGTTGGTTTGATTTTCTAATACTTGTTGCTTTATGTACTTTGCTTTTATCTTGCACAGGAAATGGTTACAGTTAATGTTGACGGATCTGTCCTAGATAGGATTGCTAAAATTATGTCATATCTTCGTCTTGGCTCTTCTGGGAAGATTCTAAAGAAGAAAAAGAAGGAAAAAGATGTGAAAGGTAACTAATGTGCTTAGCAGGTCATCTGGAAGTTTTGGATATTATCTTCCAGATGATTGATTATGTTGAATATATTTATATTTTCTAGTGTTTTCTAAAGAATAAGAAAATACATTATTCCTTTTGTAAAAGAATGATCATATTTGTTTATTTTTTTGCATAAACCTGCTGCAATTTTTAAATTATGATTGGTTTTGGCCTCAATCTTTTTTCCCCTAAACACAGGAAAGAGTTTGGCTGCTGGCAATGGATATGATGAAGAGGATAAGACATCAAAGATTGATGGTGGGGGGGCTAAGAGTCAAACTGAAAGAGAGTTTATCCCGCCACCTCCTCCTCCATTCAAAAAGAGCTCTCTGAGTACAAGAGAGAAACAAGGACCAGCTGTTGCAAGAGCAGAAGAGGATGACATTTTTGTGGGAGATGGCGTTGATTATGATATTCCCGGTAAAGATTTGAGCCAAAGCCCTCTTTCAGAGGACATGGAGGAATCTCCTAGGAACAGGGAAAAAACTTCGTATTTCACCGAACCCAGTTATGGTCCTGTCCCACCCTCTGTTGTGCCACAAGGATGGCAAGAAGTAGTAAGTTGGTCCTCCTGATGGTTTATTTTTAATTATTGGATTTGCTATTGGAACGCTACTTGATTTTTTTTTTCTTTGCCTTGTTACACACTGGGAATGGATCTGATGCACCATTTTTTTTATTTTTTCATTTCATTGTGCATCTCTTATTTTATTTTCTATTAATAATTAATATATCATAAACATCTTTTCCCATTTTCTACATAGCTGAAAAAAGAGATGTACAAAGGAATGCATAAAAAAGATGTGTGCCAAATCCATTCATGTTATATACTCTTAAATTTTTAAGGTGAACTCAGAACTTATACAAAATTATTACTCTCCATTTATATATTTTGCTTATTGGTATTATATCTGTTGATCTATGAGTTTCTCTATCCTCTTTGATTTGATTATGCAGTCTCAGGATGGGTATGATGTAATGCAAGCACAAGCATTGGCGCATGGCTACCAAGGAGAGTGGCAGGAGTACCAGTATGCAGAACAACTGGCTTACCAAGATCAATATCTTCAGCCAAATATGCAGGCTTATGATTTGCAAACAGGTTTAAATACCCCCCAAGATCCACGCTTTATGACTCAAGAAGAGAAGGATCGAGGTTTAGGATCAGTTTTCAAACGAGATGATCAGAGACTTCAACAGTTGAGGGAGAAAGATGCTCGTGAAAAAGATCCCAACTTCATCTCTGAGAGTTATTCTGAATGTTACCCAGGATATCAAGAGTATAACCGTGAGATAGTGGACAGTGATGACGAGGATGACTTGTCCAAAATGGATATGGGCGGAAGGGTAAGTATAATCTTACAGTATAATTGGTTTTGTTTGAGGGCACAGACACATTTGCTTTTATGTGGTTTTTGAACGGGGTGTAAGCATCTTGTCCTGATTTCAGATTTTCAATGAAGTAGTGCATAACAATAAGGCAAAGGTTCACTTCTAGTCTCTGAAGTTTCATTTAGGTTGGTCTCAGATTTATTTTGGTCCAATATGGTCCTTGAATTTTTTTAAAAGGTCTTGCTACCATCCATTTCCTATTGCCACCACGTGTCAGATCACATCAGAATTCATATTCAAATCTGGCATGCATTACAATATTTTTCTTCCAGTCATTTCACTGTCCAAAAATCCATCCCTTCATCAACACAGGAGCAGCATGATGATGTAAATTAGATTTGGGTTACCCCATTAGCGGCTTATTTTATTGTGTGATGCTCCCTTGGATACTTTTCATCAGTAGAGTTTTGATGGTGTCTGAGGGAGTCAGTTGAAATTGTTGGTTTTAAAAAAAAAAACGATATAATGGCACCTTTGCTGAAACTACAAGTTCTGAATGTATAACTAGGCCAACGAAATAAAAATGGTTAATGTGTGTAGGATATTCTTTTTCTCTCAATATATATATGTATATTATGCATATATGCTTTGTAACTGAGTGTTATGCTGATAGTCACAAATTTGAAATTTCCACTCAATAGGCCAAGGGTCGTCTTCATCGATGGGACTTTGAAACAGAAGAGGAATGGGCTACTTACAATGAACAGAAGGAAGCAATGCCAAAGGCTGCATTCCAGTTTGGTGTGAAGATGCAAGATGGTCGGAAGACACGAAAGCAAAACAAGGACCAGAAGCTTAATAACGAGCTGCATAAAATCAATAAGATACTTGCCAGGAAGAAGATGGAAAAGGAGGGGAATGGTGAGGCTGGTCACCATTTTGATGATGAGGTCCAACCTGGAAAGAAGCTCCGAATATGATTCTTGTTTTATGAACGCAATGTGACATTTGTAGAATGAAATGGTCTTTCTGCCTGAAGATGTTGGATTTGTGATGCGCCATCTAGAAAATCTTGTTCACTTTTTTGTTTTTATCCTTTGATTTCTTGTCAATTTGTATTCGAGCCACGATTTTGGTGAACATAGCTTTGCTAAGTGAGCGTTGGATGAGGGCATCAGGCGTTGCTAAATATACCATCTCTGGGGAATGAAAAAAATTCAGACGAAAGGATAATAATGGAGGGGTTCAATGTTGGATAAGCTTAGGTTAAAAATTTTGGGACAGCTTGGGTCGGTTTGGGAACATGGTTGAGAAGTATTTTTATGCAAGTTGAGGTCAATAGGTAGAGGTGATTATATCGTTTTACTGAAAAATATTGTTGAACATGTATTTGACTTTTGGAAACGTCGTTCTAAACAAATTCCTTATCAATCAAGCTTGAGTTTAACAATGTTAAATAACAATAAAACTACTGCCGGTACCATTATCATGTCATTGTCATCATGAAAAGCTTGAAATCAAGTCAAAATAATCAGCAAAGAAGATTTTGAAATATAATTTTATGATGTCAATCATTTAATGTACTCAATTTTAATTTTAACACCAAAGTAAATGGTTCACTGCACAAAAAGGGGTTTGGTGTATTCTATTTATATCAATCGGGTAATCATCTTATGGCCTAGTTAAACAAATATGATATTATTATTGATTAATTATTTTATACATATCATATTAAATATTTAAAAGTTTCACCATTTATTATAAATTATAAAAAATACAATATGTTTTAGAATGCATTATTTTTTAAAAAATAAATCATGTCTATGATTATTTTATTCATTCAGATACTACAGCAATATACACACGTAGTGGGGGGAATGAAAAAAATTCTCAACTTTTCTTCTATGATTGTTTTATTTATTTAAACATTACAACAATCGGTACGTTTGAGAACACAGTAAAAATATAATTTTACACAAGTTGAGGTAAATATATGGAAAAGATTATCTTATTTTACGGAAAAACATACATGTTTGACTTTTGGAAATTTTGTTGCAATCAAACCCTAATATATAAGTGCCAACGGTGTCGTTTATGCTAAGGCGATTGCAGAACCATTTGGTTGGCTCCGTGGTCTTGGCGTGAACTCGTTCAATATTCCAAGATATTCTGATATTCCCTAGATTTCCAAGAAATCTCGGCTCGTAGGTTTCTCCATCCTTCATTTCCATTAGACATTTTGGCTTGGTGCAACCCGATTCAGAACTGCTTTAATTGAATAATCCTCTAAACTTCTCATTCTCCTGAGGTTACTTTTCGTTCCTTGATTTCCTTGTTTATGCTTTAATTCCGTCCATTTAAAACCCTAATTCCTCGACTTCCCCAACTTCTCCTTTTTCGATATAATTATGCTCTCTGTTATTTAATCCTCATGCATGCCTATCTGTATGAGCTTTAAGTATTATTTTCTGTTTTGATTGCTATTGAAAATTGCTTAAATTTAATTTCTGCGGTAGTTTCTCTCTCTCGCCATGTCCTATGATTCTATTTCTTGTATTTTCGACGAAGATTTTAACTTGCTATATCAAATTGCTGTTCTGTATCTTCTTGCTGATTTCTATCCTATGTATGCAGTCTAGTCGATGACAGCCTCCGAGTGTAAAATTACGTACTCCTCACTATCGAATGTAGAAAAGGATGACTCTCAATTCTACTATGATGGCAATAATCATTATGCTGAGTCTACTTGGAATGCGTCAAAATCTGGTACGAGCAGCTCCAAGTCTTCCAAGCAAAAGTTTCTGTACCAGTTTCCCTCTGAAAGTGGGGATTTATATGATGGAGGTTATGAATCAAATGATGATCTTTGTAGTATTGGACCCCCTTACATGCCTCCTGAGGTGAACTTGAAGAATGTACTTGGTGGGATCATTGCTATTCTGACTGGACGGAATAGAGGTCCAAGTATAACCTCAAACCAGCAATTCTCAAGTTCAAATGTCTCATTTTTTGGCTCTGGAAAGAATGGAGATACTGTGTTGCACTCTTCAGTCTACACGCCAAGTGCACCGCCTCTTTTTGAGCCAAATGGGATTAATTATAGTGCCTACAAAGAGGTGTTGGAAGCTGAACCCCCTGAGTGGCTTCCAGATAGTTCTGCTACCGGTTGTATGCAATGCAATGCACCTTTTACTGCACTCACTCGTGGCAGACATCATTGCCGGTTTTGTGGGGGTATTTTTTGTCGAGCCTGTTCAAAGGGGCGGTGTTTGTTACCAGTTAAGTTTAGGGAAAGGAATCCACAGAGGGTGTGTGATGCCTGCTATGATAGGCTTGATCCTTTACAGGGTGTTCTGGTCAACACCATTAGTAATGCTGTGCAGGTAGCAAAGCATGATGTGATGGACTGGACTTGTGCTAGAGGGTGGCTTAATCTCCCTATTGGTTTTTCTATGGAGCATGATATATATAAAGCATCAAATACATTGAGAAGCTACTGTCAGGTTTTTTTTATACGAATCTATTTTGTGCTGAGCAAGTAGTTATGAACAATTTTGTAGTTGATGTTTTTTCAGTAACAGTACTGTTATTTTGTACTTTATCCTTCTGAATTTTTCTTATATACCTGACATTTTTTGAGATTATTTATTTATTTTTTAATGTATTTCCTTTTTATGTAAATCGTTTTGTAATATTGAAATGGACAGGTGGCAAGATCTAATCCTGAGAGGTCTATTCCCTTAGCCATTCTTAGAGAAGCCAAGGGCCTAGCAATTTTGACAGTTGCCAAAGCTGGTGCACTGGTATCGTACAAACTTGGTACTGGTCTGGTTTTGGCTCGGAGATCAGATGGGTCGTGGTCTGCACCATCAGCCATATTCTCCTTGGGCTTAGGATGGGGTGCTCAGGTGATGAAATGTTGCATGTTCAAGAACTTGCTGGATTACAGTTATGCCTTTACATATGTGCTTATGAATATGACTTAATGGATAATGAAGGATATATATAGAAAGATGGAGGTGGAGCCGTGAAATATGCATGTTCAAGAGTTACTTGTTTCCCGATATGCTTAGATATTAATCTTTATTTTGCATTTATTTTTTGTACCTCTCTTGCACTGGTAGTAAGAATGTGTTATTTCATTATCACCCTTTCACTATGAAAACTGATAGATTAATGTGATCACTCTCAGGTACAAGTGGGTCCTGATCTGGTCATTATTTTATTCCTCACTGATGAATCTATGGTTATCCTGTATATCCAGATTGGTGGTGAACTCATGGATTTTATAATTGTTCTTCATGATATGAAAGCCGTGAAGACATTCTGCAGTCGCATGCACTTTTCTTTTGGTGCTGGTTGCAGTGCTGCCGCAGGGCCTCTTGGAAGAGTGCTTGAAGCAGATATTCGTGCTGGTGACAGAGGTTCTGGAATGTGTTATACCTATAGTTGCAGTAAAGGTAGCTTATTATGAAATTTTGTTGCACCTGCTTGGATCTCATGTTGCATGAAAAACCTGGGGTGTTTATGGTTTGTGTTTCATTTGAACACTTGGCATATTTGGGCTGCTTTATCATGTCAGTTTGTACTGTTGGTTTCAACCTGGTTAAATGATTTGAAAATTAAATTTGTACTGTTGGTTTCAACCTGGTTAAATGATTTGAAAATTAACATTATAATCAGCCAAGGTTGTAATATAATAACTGGGCTGGTATCTGTGACTCGACGTTCCTTGACATATATGAAGTTCTTATGAAACTAGAATTGTAATGTGGATTGTAGGTTTTCTTAGAGCTTTATTGGAAACATCATTCTGGCTTAATTTCATTCGAAATAGTGTTTGATTTTGCTTATCCTTGTTTACAAAAGGGGTGGTAGATTAGTTGTTACTTGTTAGATCCCATTTATTACAATAGAGAAGTGAGAGCAGGCCCTGTTTACTAAGGTGGTGCAATTGAATTTACTTTTTGGTTTTGATCTTAGAAACTTGAGCTCTGTTATGTCAACTTCGTATGAAAGGTAATACTCTGTCTCATTAATTTGGAAAAATGCTCCTCCATTTCTACTTCCTCTGGTCCAAAGTATGAAGTCTGTTTGAAAATTTTGGTTTGGTCCTAAATATAAGGTCCAATTCTTCCGTCTCCTCTATTTGTTTCTTTCCTTAATATCCCTTTTTATTGGAGCATTCTCATCTCTGTACATTAAATTCTAATCACTAAATGGTGAGTGTACTTTTCAACGAATGTCACTCTGTTTACATATTAATTGCAAATAACCATCTCAACCACTTATTTTGAATTCTACTAATCAGTGCAAGTGTGCTGTAACTGTAGGTGCATTCGTGGGAGTGTCCTTGGAAGGCAATATTGTTGCAACCAGAATGGAAGCCAACCTGCACTTTTATGGCGATCCTTATCTCACGACGTCTGATATTCTGCTTGGGTTGGTGGCCAGACCAAAGGCAGCCGAACCATTGTACGCCTCTCTTCAAAAACTCTATTCCAGTTTGAGTCATTAGGTCCACTTCCAGTTGCATCGTCATCGGTCATGCTGTCAACATGTGGAGAAGCATCCAGAATTTCTGGCTCCTGTATATAACCATGTCACATTCGTTGAGTCCTGAAGTGTAGTTACATTTACTAATTCATTTTCGTTCGTTATCGTATACAACGTGTCCTTCAGTCATACCCGTGCGGCAAGCGACCCATTTCCCGAAAAAACCAAATTACTATATCATCTTTCAATTGCAAATAATGGTCTGTTTTTTTCAACCCTGTAAAAATGTTATTGGATTTATATTGTACATAGCAAATGGATCTGATAAGTTTTTCTGTTCTTGGGTTCGTTCTTAGTATGCAACAAGGCTCACATGAC
>JANTPZ010084244.1:0-12606 GCA_025593235.1 Vachellia pachyceras
CACCAACGCTGATATGGTCCAGTGGAAATTTCAATTAAGTATAATTTATAAGATATTTCTTTCAAGGAAAAATGACAAGAAAAGACCTTAGAAAATGTAAAATTCTAAATCAGATATTTACCATAAAATAAGTTGTGAAGTACTTATCGTTAGTTATAAATATTTTATCAAAAATGATATAAAACTGATAAAGGATTTTACAATTTTCAGGATCTTTTTTTATCATTTTCCGATAGTTTAATTTCACAAAAAACGAAATAATTTTATGCCATTAATTTTACTAGTTTTGCTGTATATATTAATTCCGCTTATTCACTTTGGAACGGAGTAATATTCTCGATAAAGAATGTCTTCTCAAGAATATTACTCCCTTCTAATGGATAGATGGCAGATGAAATGGTTCCTGAGATTATTCACTAGGAGATGGCTAATGAGATTAATCAAAACGACTTGTCGTCTTCATCTGAGAGTGCTCAACAAATGGTGGAGCTTCAGCCATCACGTGTCTCATCTAACCCTACAGATTCACCCTCCAATTAGTCCCAACAGCAACAACAAGAACACGTATGTATAATCCTTTTCTACTCTTTCTTCATTTCTTAAGCTTTGTTTTGTTTCACTTTCAAATACAAGGAGGCATTTTTTTTAACTTCTTTTTTTTTTTGATACATTTTTTAACTTCTTTTTACATTCCCTTTAATTTGCTCAATCGCACCTTGTTCATTAGATTATTGTAGCCTCTTTTTCTAACACTTTTCTTTAGCCCAATATCTCGTGTTAGTTATAAACAATTTATGAGAATACAGTTAAGTTATCATCAGGAAAATAATTTAGATCGGAGAAGCCCTTCGTCACTGTTTATATTTTCAAAACTTGCTTTAAAAGTAATTTTATAAAATAGTTTTAAAAATAAAAAATTGAAAACAGAAAAAAAACCCCATCGCTTCTTTATTTTTATGTTCTTCATTCCTATAGTAACGATATCTTCAGTTCTTTCCTTTGATACTCACCCTTCCTTTTTTTTTTTTTTGGGACAACTTTCAATGATATGCCCTATAACTTGGACATATAGCTTGGACACACACACAAGTTTAGAGAGACTTTAAGGAGAAAAATGATTTGAAATACAAAGTAAGTTTTATGCAATTAATCAATTTTCTAATATATATAGCATGAAAGAAGATGATTAAAATACTTTAAAGCGCTTATTACATAGTTGGAGTTAACTAATAATAAGTTGCTAATTTTTTTTTCGCCAGAATATAAGTGGCTAATTGATAAACCCTTATTTTGTACGAAGAAATTACACTTAATATTGATCTATTTATATTTGAATTGAGCTTAATTAAGTTAATAAAAGGCAAATTGTGCTAATGATTGATAATGGAGATTAATTGCTATTTTGACGTTTTTTTAATCATTCATAAAATAACTGTATTATTTCTTGAGTATATGATATTTTTGTGTGTGCATTGTGCAGGAATAATTTGGAAATCAAGTGCTGGAGAAGAGAAGAAACACAGCATCTTGGTTAGCTTTCTAAGGACATGTGTAACTAACTGAGCAGTGACGTTAAAACAAAAAAGGGAAAGGATGAAACATAATTAGTTAGGAGGGAACGAAAAGGCGAGCTGGCAGTGGTTAGAATTCAACCGAAAATACTGCTGGAGGGAGCATTTTTTTTTTATCCAGCACAGATCATCGTTTTATCCTTGGGACATCTGCAACGATTTTTGTAGCTCCATCACTTCATCCATCCATCTGTGCAGAGCAAATATCACGCTGAAGGAGGGGGGCAGTTTGCATCTTGGAGTTATCCAAGCCTCTTCACTGTGAGAGGCGATCGATTCTCTCTTCCAGTTCTTCCTCACACCAGCTTCCACTCCGTCTCTCAACCTTTCAGTTTTTCGTCAAGTCCCAGAACCGTCAGCACATCGCAGACGTAAGGGAAGCCGGAGTCTACTCTTCTAGACCTGTTGCGCACTCTCCGTTGTACTTCATTCACTTCCACTCCCAGCCTTCACTCTTGCGCCATGGCAGATTACGGAGTGCAGATCACTTGGACTAGCCGAACTTTTCATTTATCTTTTTGATCATCATCGCTAGCAACGACTCCTTCTACACTTCCAATCATCACCATCGCCTGTTGTCGTCAGCTCCATCGTCCTCACTGTCAATCTCTAGCCAGCATCGCACGAATCTCTCACAGCCACACACCTCCAGACTTCAACAGCAGTTTCATCCCGTACTGAGAAAGGCATCGAAGACCTTTGGCACTCATCTCCAGTCAACATTCTGAATCTTCACGTGCTCTGTCTCCTTGGAATCATCCAGATCTGCCTCCATCTGTTCATTCATTAGAGTGCTCCATTCCAGCCCCTCAGATTTACTTTCATCACAGTAACCTCAAACATTCCACCATACTTCTCCTCATCTGTTCAGCATCCCATTTCAACTTCTTCCCTTTTCTACATCTCAACTTCCCGAGCTCAAACACGTCACTACTGTGGGAGTGGATTATGGTGATGCGTGGAGTCTGTTTCATCCGCGTTGCTGCTGCTTTTCTTGCCTTCAGATTATGTTGTTGCTTGTGAATTTAATATCTGAACAAATAATGTAATGGATAATGCAAGTAGACCTCAGATTCGTTATTCATACGCCAATCTATGTGGTTTGATTAGATTCACGTGCTCATATGATAAACTTCTCAAATTATATTGGCTATTACCTCATTCATTGGCTTGTTTGAGACATTGACTGACTAAATAGTGAGCAATTCATAAGTAATATTGATTGATGATTATTCTTGGAAGTGGCTGAGCAATGTCTGTTTAATTTCTTCCGAGAATTGGTGTGAGACGCTTTGTTGTTAAGGACACAATTGAACTCATGTAATCAGGGAGCAATGAAGGCATCAGGAACTTCTAGGGAAGACTATTGTATTTGATCCGTTTCCTAGTACGCATTTTCATTCTGTTTAGAACTTTTTTTTTTGGGTCAAAAGTAGCTCATTTTATTAATCACCAAAAGAAGTTTTACATTCACTAATATCAGAAAGGCAAAGAAACTCTCAAAGAAACCTATGATTACAACCTATCCCACAAGCTTACCAACCTAAAAAATCCAATTTACAAATCTTAACTATTCTTTAAGACAAGCTATTAGTGTATTTACTGATGTATACCATGATATTCTGAATATTATTACCAAATACTATTCTAGCATTACCTGTAGGAGTTGATGTCGCAGCGTATCCATCTTCCTTTGTTTTCTTCACTATCCAACTCCTGTTTTATCCTCCTGGCCCATCTCTAAGTCAATCTCCATCATCCTTAGCAGAGAGGTTGGTGGCTGTTGTAGCCATCCTTGCGGAACCAATCCCCTCATAACCTTTGTTGCCATTAAGTCAGCAACTTTGTTGCCCTCCTGTGCAGTGCATGAGGTCCCCCACTCCCATATGCTTCTGATTCCAGCAACTTACTACATTGTTGTACTATCTCCACACTTCCACACTCACATCCTGCTGTCTCCCCACTTCTCAGCATTTTGTGCAGACTTTGGCAATCTGTTTCTACCAGTATGCCCCCTCCCCACCATATGTCTCCACTCTTCAAAGCTTCTAAAAAAGCCAAACTTTCTGCCATGAATGCTGAATCTGCTCTCATTTTCCTTCCAATTCCACCTAGGAACTTCCCATTCCAGTCCCTCCCAATTATCCCCACAGCTGCTTCCTTTCTTTCATGACTGAATGCTGCATGTTTATCTTAACAGTATCTCTATCAGGTCTTATCCACCTGGTGCTCCTCTCCTGTTTTTTGCTTCCCCTTCCTTCCCTTCTTTTGGCTTTCTTGAAGTCCCTCACCATTCTCATTGCGTTGGTTATGCATGAGCTAGCTTCCACTTCTGTTTCCTCAAACACATGCTTGCACCTCCCCTTCCATATTTCCCAGCATATTCCAGCAAACAGTGCTGTGTCTTCTCCATCAGGTCCTTCCTTTCTTTCCAGCCATTCCTCCAACCATTTGTCCACTCGCTAAACATTACTTTCATTCAGTATGCCCCTTATTACTTCAAGGTTCCATTCTCCATTCCCAATCAGCTCTTTTACCTTCATTTCTTTCATTTCCTCTGGCACTTCTCTGCTTTGTAGTTTATAACCCTCAATGCTGGGTATCCATGCGTCAGAAAATACTCTGACATTATCTCCATTTCCTATTTTCCAGCATAGTTCATCCTTGATTACTTCTCTTCCTTCTAGGATACTAGACCAGCCCCATGAAACAATAAGAAGATTAGATGTTCAATTGTTTCAACATGGCTCTTGCATATTGGGCATCTTGGATCTACTGCACACTTCCTCTTGAATAGATTTTCTTTTGTAGCTACAGCTCCACTAATCAACATCCACATAAAGTGTCTGATCTTGGGAGGCATTTCAATTTTCCATATGCTTTTCCACAACTGGTTTTTGGGAGAATATGAAGTTCCTAGTGCTTTCCTTCCCTTCTTTTCCTCTTTCTTCATTGTCGTTTTATACCCCATTTTCACTGGGTAGTTTCCATCCTTACTGTTCAGCCATATTCTTGAATCAGGGATATTATCATCTGGCAATCTAATGCTCCTGATTCTTCCCACCTCTTCCTCATTCAGTATGCCCCTTATTACTTCAAGGTTCCATTCTCCATTCCCAATCAGCTCTTTTACCTTCATTTCTTTCATTTCCTCTGGCACTTCTCTGCTTTGTAGTTTATAACCCTCAATGCTGGGTATCCATGCGTCAGAAAATACTCTGACATTATCTCCATTTCCTATTTTCCAGCATAGTTCATCCTTGATTACTTCTCTTCCTTCTAGGATACTAGACCAGCCCCATGAAGCCTTTCCTCCTTTTTTAGCATTTAGGAAATCTGTTTTTGGGAAGTATATACCTTTCAAAATCCTGCTCCACATCTCATCAGGGTTTTGAATAAGTCTCCAGGCTGTTTTTGCTAGTAAGGCCTTATTAAAAGCTTCCACATCTCTAAATCCCATACCACCTTCCTCCTTAGCCTTGCTTAGCGACTTCCATGCCTTCCAATGGATTTTGCCTTCATTTTCCTTCTGTCCCCCCCAAAACCTTGAGATCATGCTATCTAATTCACCGCATGTTTTTTTTGGGAATTTGAAACATGAAATGGAATATGTGAGAATTGCAATTGCCACTGGCTTTATTAATACTTCTCTGCCTACAAATGTTAGTAGCCTTTGTTTCCACCCCTGCAGTTTCTTAGCCATTTTGTTCTTCACAAACCCCAGAGCTACTGATTTTGAGTTCCCCCACAGCAGAGGAAGTCCTAGATAGTTGCCTGGCTCTTCACATCCCCTTATACCTAACTCTGCATACACCTCATGCTTTGCTTGATCACTGGCGTTTTTTGAGAAAAATATGTTAGATGTCTCAAGGTTAACAGCTTGTCCTGAAGCTGCACAATAAACATCCAGTATTTTTTTCAATCTCTTGCAGTTTTGCTTTTCCCCATTGATAAAAAGAGAGCATCATCCGCAAAAAAGCAGTGAAAGAGTATAGGACATTTCCTTGCCAACTTAATTCCTTTCAATTTCCTTTCCCTTATATGCCACTGCAACATTTTTGACAGCACATCCATTGCTATTATAAAGAGATAAGGTGACAGTGGGTCACCTTGTCTAATTCCTCTCTCCATGTTTAGGTCTGCAATTTTTTTCCCAGCCACTACTAGGTTCAGGCTAGCTGATTGCATGCATTCCCTTATCCAACCTAGCCATTTATTCCCAAATCCCATTCTCCTCATAGTTTCTTCCACAAAATCCCACTCCAATCTGTCATATGCTTTGCTCATGTCTACTTTAACTGCTATTTCAACCTTACCTCCCTTCTTTTTCTTCTTCAGATAATGAAATGCTTCATGTGCTATTACTATATTATCTTGTATCAATCTCCCTGTCACAAAGGCTCTCTGATTCTCAGTTATAATCCTCATCATCAGTTTCTTCATCCTGTTTGTCAAGATCTTAGCTATGATCTTGTATGCAAAGTTACACAGGCCAATTGGGTGAAACTGACTTACCTTTTCTGCATGCTCCACCTTTGGTATGAGGATTATATTTGTACTTTTTACACTCTTTAGATCTGAGCTGTGCTGGAAAAACTCCTTGATCATCCCCACCACCTCTTCATTCACCTCCTACCATGCTTTATGATAAAATTCACCTGGAAAGCCATCTGGTCCAGGGGCCTTATCTCCATTTAGTTGATATGCTGCCTTTTTTATCTCTTCTTCTGTTACTTCTTTTTCTAGCAGCTCATTGTCTTCCTGTGTCACTGTCTTTTCCACATACTTCATAGCTTCGTTCATGTTTCTTCCTCCTCCAGTTGAGAATAGCTCCTTATAGTACCTGCAGAAGGCTTCGCTAATCTCCCCCTCCCCCTCCAGCCATTCATCCTCTTCACCTCTCAGTCTAGTCACCTTATTTCTGCTCCTTCTCTGGATAGTGGTTGAATGGAAGAATTTTGTGTTTCTATCTCCCCCTGCCAACCAGTTTACTCTGGACCTTTGTCTCCAGTATTTTTCTTCTCTGTCCCATTCCTCCTCAATTTTTTCCAGCAGCATCTCAAGCCTCCCTTTCTTTCCTTCGTCTAATATCCCTTCCCTGCATCTTGTCACCTCATCTATTAGCTTGTTTATGTTCCTTGTTGCATTAGGGAAAGTATCTTTTCCCCATTTAGAAAGAATCCTTTTGCATTTATTCAACCTTCTTGCTACTTCTTGAACTTGTGTCTCTCCCTTGTGTCAAAGTCCCACATCGGAGAGGCTCGGGAGGGTGCTGGGCTATATAAGCGGGCGCGCTGCACGCCCTCATGAGAGCTCTTTTGGGGGAGAGAGTAATGGCCCCGTGACAAGCGGTATCAGAGCCAGCCCTGAGCCTTTGGTCTCTGGTGGACCCTCCGGACGCCGACAAGGTTGCCAGTGGGCCCCGTGGCAAGGTCACCCGCGGATTGGCTGGGGGAGAATGTCAAAGTTCCACATCAGAGAGGCTCGGGAGGGTGCTGGGCTATATAAGCGGGCGCGCTGCACACCCTCATGAGAGCTCTTTTGGGGGAGAAAGTAATAGCCCCCTGACACTTGGTATGGTATTCCACCCTTCTCTAACTTTTGGCAAGAAGTCTTCATGTTCAGACCAAAATCTCTTATACCTGAATGGTCTTAGTGCTCGCACATGCTCATATTCACAATCCACTACCAACAAGTGATGATCAGATCCCACAAGCTCTACATGGTTAACTAATGCATTTTGGAAGGTTAATCTGAACTCACTATTTGCTATTGCACGGTTCTGTTTAGAACTGATTAAAAGAAAAAGTAAAATAAAATACACAATTCTGATTAAGAGTATGATAGGAACTGTGCTGACAGAATCATTTTCTTCCTTTAACCTTTGTGAAGTAGTTGTTAATTAATTACCTAGATACATTCAAGCTCCTTAGAGATCGACCTTAGGATTGTGTCACTAGCTACATAATCTTGAGTATTAAATTTGGCCTTTACTAGATATCACTAATATTTGATGCCTATGATGTTAGCCAATTTTTTAGAGTCTCATCGTTTAACTAGTCTTTAATTATAAAAATGATTGAACTTGTGAGATATGCGACAAAGATGGAGTGTTCGTGGCATAAAGTTGGATGTTCTGATTAGTTTTATCTAACGTTCAGTGCCCAAAGTTTGTGCCTCTTACTCAGAGAACATCAACCTTAGTGACAGGAACTTGTGAAATTGATTTTAGTGGATGCTGCTTTTATCATTGAACTTTTCTTCAATTTAGATAATGATCAGGGAATGGAGATATTAATGATGATTCCAAACTATTACAGCTACCAATAATTGGAACCCTACCTCTAGATTTAGTTTTATTTGAGATCAACTACCCTTCTTTGTTATAAAAGAGCTATTTAACATGGCTTCCCCCTTGACCTTCATGATGATATCCCCACTTTTCCTAGGCTAGCTTGTTAGTTCTTTTGTCTGGCATTTGACCTCGAAATGCCAAAGCTTGATCCTAATGATAATTATGTGAGCGTAAAGCATTTTACAGATTTGATAAGGTTTTTGTTTTTTTACAAAGAGCACCACCAATAACAATGGAACCATGCTTTTGGAATACAGGCATACTGTCGTTTAGTGCAAAGGAGTTGCAAGAATTTAGAGTGAAGTTCAAGGTTAGCAAGAGCAAGAGCATGTTAGACATAAAGTTTTCAGGCCATGTTCTTAAGCTTCCACCGAGTTTGGTGGCGGATCTCGTGACTGATGCTCTGTTCCATTGTAGTTCTACCTCTTACATTACTATGTTACTCTATGGAGTTGCCTAGTCAGCACAAAGGAAGATGTGCATGTCCTTGTTGATAAGGAAGTAATCCGCTGCTTCATGCCTTATACATGAGGTTGTTACATTATTTAGATTCATGGGAAGGAGTGGCGTTTGTCACTTGATTAGGAATACCGGCAACACAGATGGATGCTATATTGCGACGACCTAAGTTGTTTGATGATGTAGATCAACCCCCATTCTTTTACCTAAGTTGTTTCCCGCTGCCAGTGTGGCGGTGGTGAAGCCGGTCCTTCCTGTATTGCGCTCTCATACAAGTACTGGATCTCCTTAGGTTCTTCCACTTACCAAAATCGTCACCTCTTACAGTAGCATTCGAAGGGCCTATAAATAAAATTGTTTTGTTTAGTGCAAAACAAAGCAGAAGTTGATGTAACGTCCAAGGCAAGCATCATGAGAGCAAGCAGCCCACCGGAGCTCAAATTTTGAAACGGTTTTCTTGACGTGTCAAGGATTTCGGTGGGCAATGACATAGCTATCACATGATAACTTTTGAGCAGTGTCATTATCCTTATGAGCCTTATCTTTCTGAATACGCACTGTTATTGGATTGCCTAATAAACTCACACGAAGATGTGAATGTGCTAACGAGGAATGGTATATTACGCAATTCTTTATGTGATCCGTTTGAAACTTTTAGGATATTTGATGGCTTTTCCACTAGTATTACTCCGTGAAACTTCGATTCTCATTACTTGGATATTTGCAGAGATTTGAATCACTTGCCTGGTGATCCTTGGCGCCAGATGAAGTCAGACCATAATTGCTATCCGTCACGCATAGTGGTAATAGTATCTAATTTTAGTGTACTATTATATCCAGACTTGTTGTATTATTGATGTTGTCGTATGGGATATGTATATTATTTTTAATAATATGAAGTGCATAGTCATTACTAGTTCTACTACTGCCAATGCTACTACTCCTAAATTATCTGTTTTCTGGCCAATTAATGTTTTTTGGATAGGTAGAAGCATAGTGAGCTAGAAATTTTTCTTGCATTGTCTTGAATTTGGGTTTCCTGAGATATTATTTTTATTGCATTGCTTTTCTAGTGTTACGCTCACATGTAACTTGTTTTTTTTATATACAAAAATTTTAGGCGGGGGTTGGGCTCACCCATAAGCCAAGAGCAGAGCGAAATCTCCCTTCCTCTTAGGTCATACTAATGTTAGGCAGGGCGAGCCGTCACTTGCCCTAAGGCGTTTACCTAAACACCCAGGAATTAGGATGCCTCCTCAAGCGCCGCGACTGGAGCCACAACAAAGTGACATTCTCCGGTATCGAACCCTCTCCCTTTGGTGAGAGTGTCTAATACCTTCTCATCATGCGAAAGCCTAATATTCTCTCCCCCTCGTAGTCAAAATTTTTCAAGTCTACTCCTATTAAAATTCCCTCCCTCCCTCCCTCCTTGTGTGTGTGTGTGTGTGAGAGAGAGAGAGCTTTCTATGTCCATAAGTGATTATTTAGGCCCAAAAAGGCTTAGGCTTCCTTTGGGGCTTTACGGTGGATAGAAGGAATGTACACTCTGTGGCCCCGGATGATGCGTGCAAAGAAAAACTAAAAGTAGGACCGGGCCTTTTTCGGCCTAAATAATCATATGGATGCTATACTATACTTGAGAATCAACTTCCATTCTTTATTAGAGAAGAGTTGTTAATAAAGCCTTTCCCTTCTTTTCTTTGGCTCACATTGACATATAAGTATTTTGAATATTATATATAACGAACAAAAAATTAGACAATAATCCTGATGACGTGAAGTATTTTGCATATCTTCTTATATTGTTTTACTTGCAAGGAGAAGTGCCAAGGCAACATTAATCATTGACAACGGTGAAGTTTGATTGAGGAAAATTAAACTACAATGAATCCAAAATGCCTACTAAGCTGTTTGTTTGTTTGAATTTCACTTTAATTCCATTGTCAATATCCAAAATGCCACATATTGCTAAATCCGCCAATTTTCTATTAAATCAACTAATTGATCATAGAAAAAATATAATACGCAATCATGTCTTATAAATTCTAACACAATTAATCCTTAAATTGGTAAGGATTCCATATATCAATAAAAATTCCTGCACCAATCTCAAAATAATTCAACCTTACAAATCATGTTCTGAGTATCTAATCAATATAACTCCTTGCAATTAATTTTCAATTCACAATTTTTAAATACAGAAATTATAAAATTACAAAATAGAGGAAGCAAGACACTCATCTCCCCTGTTGAAACTACAAACTCAAGCGCCTCAGTCTCTTACGTGTCAGATGTGTGACGCCAGATACCCTACTTACAATTATACCTTTCAATTTTATTTATCAATCATTTCCGCCGTGTTTATATAAATAAAATTTTTGAACCTTATTAACTTTACTTTAGACAGAGAGTATACCTCAAGGAATCAAAATTACTAAAATAATAAATAAGTGATAGACTGGTGCATTAATATAAAAAAATTTACTGAAATGATTTTTACATAAAATTAAAGTCCTCTTTCTGCCCTTCGAAATCTGCACATATATGGAGATTAATGTAGTATACATCACTTCTGTCAGCATTTTTATCTTTAATGAATGAGCAGAGCCAACTGCACCATGTCATTTAAGTAAGGGCACAGGCAAATGAAAACAAAGTGGCACACTTGCATGAAGATATCAGGAATACGAGACATGTCACATAATCCTTATTAAATTAAAGAAAATTTGGGATAACTCTCCTATTAAAAATTATTTAGAAAATACGGCATATCTTATGGAAGCTCAATTACATATGTAAAAATTCAGTTGTATATAACATTAAAGCTCAATTACATATTATAGAAGTTCAATTGTATATTGTAAAAGGTTTCATTCTACAATTAATTTTTAATAGGAAACTTATCCCCAATTCTCTTTTAAATTAAATAGATTAATAATTTATGCATAAAAGAATCTGAGACATCCAAACTTATAAAAGCATATAAAGCAAAATCAAAATCAAAATAAGTTATAAGAATCAAATATTATATGAGCTTAGCAAAGAAAATTAAGAAAACCAACAAGATAAGCCCGTATTAGTCTTATATTTCATGGGACACGTCCTCAATTTTCAACTCATCAGATCTTTCCAAAAAATGAAGCAACATGTGGGTCTCTTTATTTTCAACCACTTTCAGGTCAAAAAAAAAAAAACCACCTTCTGTCTTCTCAATTTAATACTACCTTCCATTTTTAAAATGTTAGTTAACTGGCTTCTCAATTTATAGTACGTGTAAAAAATATTTACAAACCTGTAAAATCATATCAAAATTAATAAAATCATATTAAAATCTGTAAACGCCTTCCTCCCAACGGAATTTTTAAATTTACACACAACTTTGGCAAAGGTGGTTCCGTGCAATCAATTCAGGGAAGGAAGACGGAAAAAAAAGGAAATTTATTGGGAGGTCCCAAATAAGGAATTTATTTAATGAATGGTCCCAATTTTAAAAATATTTATCAAAAGGTCCCATTGACAACATGAGGTGTTGTCAATACATCGCATGATGTTGTCAATGCATAGGACTTCATGCTGTCAATAGGACGTTTTGATAAATATTTTTAAAATTAAAAATATTCATTAAATAAGTTTTTTATTTGGACTTTCAAGTAAATTTCCCGAAAAAAATGCCAATAGATGAGGGCAAAAATGTCGTTCGTATTATTTATATATAAATTTGTTGATAACTTCCATCCTTAGTATCGGATCATTTCAACTAATTCAAAGATGACAGCTCAGAAATTTAGTACTGGTAATACGGTTGGGCCCGGCCCGCCAAAAATAGCGGGCTGGCAAAAGCCAGCCCGCCACCTTCCAGCCCGCGGGTTAGGCGGGCTGGCCCGCCAACCCGCCTCTTTTAATTTTTTTTAAAAAAATGTATTTTTTATGTGTTTTTTTTACATTTTTTGTATCCCAATATTTTTTTACAAAGGAAAAAGTAATATTAAACTCTATTTTTAGGAAATTATTGAATACTTATTCATAGAATTTGAAAGAAAATAGCATAAATATACAATCTTATAAGAAAAAATTGGGTAAAAAAGGGGAGAAAAATTTATTTTTTATTTTTTAAAAAAAATAAAAAAAAATGTTGGCGGGTTGGCGGGCTGGCCCGCCAACCCGCCATGCGGGCCGCGGGTTGAGGGATTCCAGCCCGCCACTTGGCGGGCTGGTGACGGG
>JANTPZ010084250.1:0-19144 GCA_025593235.1 Vachellia pachyceras
CTGGGCTTGTGGAGGATCTTCTCTGACGGGTGGTGAAGGCGGAGAAGGTGCAGGTAAAGGTGGGTCCACCGCTGCGTAGGTGTTGGTGGATGTGATGGTGGAGTGGCGGAGATCACGGTGGTCGTCAGAGGAAGGAGCAGAGGACCAGAGAGAACTGTTCAGCCAGTCGGGAACCCGCTTCTTCACCATTTTGAGCACACGCAGATTCCTTGAAGTCTATAATTTCTAGGGTTTTTCGGTTTCAAGTTTCTATTTGCAGATGGCACTAGGAACGAAGGAGGTGCGACGTGCGAGTCGATGCCAGATGAGAAAACTGATACCAACAGCTCCAGATGGCATGTTTGGCCAAGACAAACGAAGTTAATGACGTCTGCCTTGTAATTAATTCGGAAGATGCCGTGTATTACCTCCTGTTACTTGACTCTTCGTTAAATTAAAATATTAAATAACTCACTTTAAAATATGTATATTTATTTTTTTGCATAAATAATATTTTAAATAATTTATTTTAATTTTTTAATATTCTTAAAACTTTTAGAGGTGGTAATAAATATCAATTGCGAAAGACATATGATTTAAGTTACAAATTAGCTTAAAAGTTTCAATTTAAAAGTAATATTGTTCCAAAAAAAATTTTAACTCCAACATTGATCGCAAGATTTTAAAAAGTAACAAAGTTATTCTATTTTAAAAAATTAAATATTTTAATGAAAAAAGTCACATTACTTTATTTTAAAATTTTCCAAGTAATCTTCAGCCTAAAAAAATTTCATAATAATAATGTTGCTGAGTGAAAATTTATCAGTATAAGTTTATGTTATTTTTATTTATTTAAATAGGCAAGCAAAAGCTGCAAGAGAAATATTTCCAATTGTAAATATAACAGTTAATATTTGACAGATTTAGTGTATAAATGGGCTTCTTAGACATTTACCGAAAGACAACTCACCTGTGTGATAATTAGACCTCAGAGTGAAGGAATGCATTTGGCATCAAATCAAACCTCACAATTAATTTTATATCAAGACAAAAACTATAAATTTCAGTTTGATCAAACAACTTTCAATGGATATCATGTTTGTCTTTCATTTTAATTTAATGCTTTGATTCAAATTTTTTTCGAAATTATTTTTAAAAATTTTTAGCATTTCAAGATATTCACATGAGTGTTCTCACAAGAGGCATAAATTAAAGGTTAAAGAATTGAATTAAAAAAAGGTTAAAGAATTAAATTAAGGAAAAAGAAGATAGATTTAGTAATAATCATGGATGAACCTACCTAGGTTTTTGCACCCCTGACTTATAGAAAATTAGATATATATTAATACTACGTGATTTATTTTACACCCTTGAGTTCACACCCTTGAGTTCACTAAACTTCTGCTTAAATTCTTCTAAAAAATATTAAAATAAATCTCATTTATCTTATCCGATCCTCCGCCACCAGTAATAATATACTATTTGATCAAGGGCAGTTCATTTGACTCCCGTTTGAATTATCAATAGAAGCTATTCAATGGTATTTACCATCTATCAAAATTCTTATAGACTTCTAACATAGAGAATAGATTAAAAAAAGTGGCCAAAAACAAAATTAAGAAATGCATTATACCTCTATTTTGGTTGTAAATACTAAATAGACAGATAGTTCGCTAATTGTTGGTTACACAACGATAACGTTAACATGTCGAAGATACATTGTTCCAGATCAAGCTTCTCCAAATATTTCATGGCCTCGTAGATACAATGTTCCAGACACAATGCAGTTTAAACTGAACTGAATCACAAACTCAGCTAAAATCGCATCTTCCTTCTTTTAGATTTAAAATTACAATGCCACAAAAAGTGAGAGAATGGGGATCAAGGGAACCAGACCAAACCAAACCAGTCCGTTTAAGGGGAGCGTGATTCGAGAAGCAATAAAGCTCAGCGGTAGCTGCAGCCACCTCCATCTTGGTCCGTCATGGCGTCAATTTCATCTCCGTCCTTCATTTTCAGCTAAAAATTAAGCTGTCAAGTCAGTCTATAATATCTAGCTTGAGATTTTAGAACACAGTTCAACACAAAGATAAGGATGAGTCGGTGAATCTGTGCGCCAGAAACCATGGAAATGTGGAGATGGAAGCAACAGTTTCAAAAGGCGCAAGCTTCCCACACACACACACACACACACACACTCTCTCTCTCTCTCTCTAATGCCAGAAACCATGGAATTGTGGCAAAGCATGAAGAAGGAGACTACATAGAACAAGACTCACAAGGTCTGGCGTACTATTGACCTTAATGCGCTTGCCACAATACAAAAAGCGCATGGATCTGTAGCTGACCTCCTGGCGCTCACAGAAAACTAAGAGAAGCTTGATCAGCTTACTCTCACGCTTCATCCTGAAACATCGCTTCAGCCCGTCCTACACACAAACAAATCAATCAAGACCAAACAATATATAATAGAAGGAAGGAATCAAAGGAGAGACAAATGAAGAACAAAGCAGATACAGATTCAAAAGAGCACGAGTGAGAGACCTGGGTGGCGATCTTAAGGACGATGACTGGGGTTTCATCCTCCATGTCCATGGCTGGCTATAGCTCAAGAGTGCCACCTCTCGCTTCTGAAAGAAAAGCACCAGGCCGGGGGATGGGGGCAGTTTATACCAAATAGTGACCCTTGTCATTGTCGATAGTCATCCTTGATGGTCAGGGGTTTCCACTTTCCACTGCGGTGTATGATGAGCACTGCGCCACTGCTCCGTCACATGGACCCTTGACTGGCCCTACCTACTCTGTAATTCATTATATTTCGGGGGAAGAAAAAGAATATTTATATTTTTAATTATTGACAATTTTTAAAAAATTATTTTAGAAATGAATCTTGTTTTAAAATTTAGATTTTGAAAAAGTTATTTATTTATTAAGTCACACTCTCTCTTGATAAAATTTTTTTTACTTTTTATTTCTTTCTCTATTCTTTTTCTTATAGACTTTTTACTTCAAATTCCATAAAAGTCAATAACTTCTCAAACACAAGTAAAAGCTATTCCTAAAATCTAAGTTTTACTCAAAAATGACTTTTAAACGAACTCTAAAATCACGTAGTGACTCCATAATTAATTCCAATTCGAATGGATTAATACTAATGTGGTAGATTTTTCAAAATACATCTAATACAACTTTTCACGTACGTCTGTATGTATCTATGACATGGGGCTTGTAATTCTGTTTGCTCATTTTAAATTGAGTATCCATTACAATATTGCATCCTCTTTCTACAAAAGTTGTTGAAAAACCTAATAAATTTTTTATTGTAATATACAATTTAATATATTTGTACATAATTGGATAAATTAATTTAAAAATGATAAATATATTAGTTGATTAATTTTTTTAATCTTTTAAAAAATTAACTAACTCTTATATCAAATAGAGAAGATAGTACACGTGTTTGAAATTATGTTAGAGAAATATATTCATCTAAATCGATACAAGATTCTTTTCTATGCTTGCTAAATAAATTGTAAACATGTTGGAAAATAATTTCATCAGTCACTAATCCAACCTACAGCATCAATTTGGAACAAACGATGATGGCTTCTAGCTTATTATCCTCGCAGACCTCACTGGGCACTCGTCAATTTGTTTGAGAACTCTCTAAAGAAGTACTTTTAAGTAAGTCGGGATAAATATGTGGAGGAGATCATCTCATTTTATGAAAAAAAATCTATTCAACGCGCATTTAGCTTTTCTAAACGTTGTTTATAAATTTTATATACGTGGCTTGCTGATGCTCTGAATTGGTTTATCTTTGTCTATAAACAAGTGTTTTCACTGATTCTATGCCTTAAATATTTGGTTTATATTGATACCCTTAATAAAATCAAGAGTTTTTTTTTTAACCCTACGAGGTAAAACTCACATTTCAACCATCCAAATGGCTTTTTGGTTGGGGGGATTTTTAATATAAAAATTTATTTATTGCATGAGTTGATAGATGGGTCATATCATATGACACCATCCTAAACTTCATTCTCCCATACTGTACGTAAATCAAGATAAAATTATTTTAAAATTTATAAAAGTCATTTTGAAATTCATAAAAACCATCTTAAAATCTTCAAAACCATTTATAAATATATAAACTCATTTCTCCCCACGGAATTTTAAAAGGCATTGCCCTTATGTTGACATTATTTATTTGAACAGATAAAATCATTCAAAACACAGAAAGGATTTTGGAATCTGGACCATCAAAATCCCGTACCATGAACAATAGATTTGCAAGTGGCACATGCCTATACTGGGATTTAAAAAAAAAAAAAATCAAGAACTGAAGATGGAAAATGATTGAAAACACAGGACATATATTACTGGATTGAATCAGTACCAGGATGAGAAAGAATTGAAGAACAAGAGGAGGCAAGCTTGAATATCTAGCCACTGTGGGCGGCGACGAGGTAGCACTCAGGAGGTAAGCCTTGAGGGAAACGTTCGAAGTCAGTGCAATAATTATAAATCGTGTAATTGCTCTGCACCCATTGCATTTGGCCTTGACCTGCATAATCAAGCTGTTGCTGCCAGAGCCAGGTGTTGACGTCATCCCCGTCACTGTTGTTGCAATTAGAATTCCCAGAGAGCCAAACACACCCGCTGGCTCTGAATCCCCTGTAGGAAGCAGTGAACGGTGCTTGGCTCCAATCCGTCTTCACAAGTCCTCCCCTTGTTGCCCAGTCATCAGCGTTCCACAGACTCGAGTACACTCTCATCGCTTGCCCTTTTGGATATGGAATCCCATTTGACTCCAAGTTCTTGAACTCTCTAATCGGAATTCCATCCACCAAAAACCTGTGCAACACCCCACAAATTATGTAATTGGTTAGTAGTTAATCAATTAAACCCTTGTTATAAGCCACGCATATAATAGAGGCACTGTGCATGTAGACAGCAACAGCAATTTTAATATTTGTTTTTAAAGCTTGGCAAGCTACTGCTTGCAGGCACTGATTCGAACCTAGCTTTTACATAAATCGGATGAAGTTATTGTTATTGTGCTCTATTAATAATCAAATATAGGGGCACTGGACAACTTTATTGAGTATTGTTCTCTTCTGTCTTTTTCTACAAGTTTTGTCGAGGAGATTTTATATTGCTTGATCACTCTCCTGACTTAGCATATGCAGAAGAAGTTAATTCTAACTATAGATTGATACGAGAAAATGGGAGCTTACAGGATGTGTTGAGGATTCCAGAGGATGGTGTAGTTGTGAAAATCTGCAGTGGGATCAAACCAGAGATAAAACTGTTGTTCTCTGTTTCCCTGTCCTTGGCAGAAAATGTTGGTGTGGAGTATATATGGATCGCCGCTTAGGTTCCCCAAGAATTCAAAGTCTATTTCGTCATGGGATTGCCCTTGGGATGACAGCTGCATTAAAAAAAAAGTTAAAGGATATCAGTATAAATGATGTCAAAGGACCTGGAAAACTACGTGGCTGAAATAAGAAGAAGATTACAAAGAAAGAAGTCACGGTTCCGGCGGAGTTTCCAGGCACAAGCTTGATCTGCATATCAATTCTGGCAAAAAGGTACTCGTTAATGGACTGAAAGCCTGAGCCAGAGGCGTTATCGAGCGAAAGGGTAAGGAGGTCTCCATTCTGAAGCACTTGGGGACGTTCACCTCCCCATGTCACGTAAAAGTTTTGGTAGAAGGAATCAGCAGACACAGATATGAACAATAAACCACAGATAAGCAGCAGCGAAGCCAATGACGAAGCTGTATTCATCATAACTTTGATCCTTTGGGTTCTGGTTAGTTAGAGGATCACTTTCAAAACTGGAGGCCACAGCTCTGTGCCTAACATTTGGAGATATGTAACCCATTTATGGGAGGCAAAGCTAAGAAGCGTGTGTGCAGGGAAAGGGGGTAGGAAAAAGTAAGAGCAAGGTTCTTGGTCATAGCCAGTTGGATGAAGAATTTAATTATTCTTTGGGCTGGGAAAAAAGCTGGCTTTATGGACGTGATGGACGCAATTGTGCGCTTCCATGACCTAAAACGAATGACGAGAGAGGAGTGGAGTTATATGTCAAAGAGTTTCCCTGAATTCAAGAGAAAAATACGAACAAGTCAAAGGGAAATCGTGGCTGTCTTCTTACAACGATGTGGAATTTCTAGACAGGTTCAGGATGACAAATAATATGCGTGTTGAGCTGTTGACATGTGGACCTGACCAGTCACGTATGGTTATGGTGAACACCAAACTGTGTGGAGAAAAATAATTCTAGAATGTATCACAAATGAAATGCTCTCCGTTCAATGATGCAAATCATTTTTAGCCGCTGGCTCTTTATAGTTCATATTTCTTTCAAAATCTTATTTAATTTGGCCAAAGTTTAAAATTTTCTTTAATTCAAAACAAGACAAACGGGTTAATTATATTTTTAATTTTAGTTTGATTAAAGTAATTTATAGTGTGAATCGAATGGAGCACTTGTAAACACGAGCTTTTTCACTATTAGGCAGATTACGGTTATTAGGCTGAACCAAAATAAACTGTAGCAATATATAATTTTCCTAATATTTACTATACCTTTTTAATGCACAAGGAAAGAATATTATTTACGACACTATCATCATCATCATCATTTAAAAATAATTACGATAATCGTATGTTCATCTAAATCTTCATTTACTTCTTCACACACTTGGCATTGCATTAAATTAAACCGACACACAGTCGGGTTTGTGAACAGATGAAGCTGGCACTTGATCAGAATCGGAAAAATAACCAAGCGCGAAACGCCGAAACCTTTTAATAGTCATAATTGATTTTGTACGTTATCGGAGACGTGAGTAAAACACAAAATTGCTTATTTTACGGTGAAGCCAAACTAAGCTTTTACCTCAGTAAAGATTTTATGGAAGATATCTCAGAACTTGAGAATCTGTCAGGGAGTAATGATTATCATCCATATCTATCATAAACAGACAACTTCGGGATGCTACTTTCTGTTTAATAAAAGAATATTTTTATTTTCAGGACAGAATGACACAGTTGAGAATGATATAGATCTTCCCAAAGGAACAAAAGTCAGAACGGAGGAAAAGGAGAACAGAACGGGGTAATAAAACACGCTTCCACTGGAAGAATAACAGACAATCCATTCGTCAAGAGGGGGCAAGGTCCAAGTTCATATTTAACTTTCTGCAAAACTGAAATGGAGAGAACCAAAAACAAAGAACCAGAAACAGCCAATGAATGACTTCCATTGATCCCACCGAGTTGCCGAATTAAGTAAAGAGCTACTACATGTTTTTGTGAAATATTAGAGAGGCATGGTAACAGGCAGCGTTAATTGCTTAAGAATCAAAAACAATAATCTAGAATTCTAAAAATACAGACAGCCGTGAGGAGTAAAGAAATCCCTACTCCTTATGTTTAGATCTTTTATTTGACTTTCTTCCAAGGGATTGATCAGAGGATGCTGAGGAAATACCGGAGCTATGACCACGGGAGAGCTCAGTTGCACGGTCCTCAGATTCAGCTGTACGTCTTCTTTTTGGAGTATTTGATGGTTCACTAACTTCAGACACAGAGCTTCTAGGTCTGCTACCTTGAGTTGAGGCTGCACGTCCAGACTGTGAACTTTTCCTAGGAAAATATTGGGAAGACGTTGCCATCATGTTTCCAGAAGAATTTCGTCCGGGGTTGTTCAAATTGACCTTTTCAGGTTCTTCAGGATCGGGGTAATGGACAACAGATACCCGCCGGGATATCTTTCCAGCTGTGAACAAATATATTATTTGTTCTTTTAGTGTGAGTTATTGTCAAAATGAAAGTGTAGAACACAAAGCTAATTAGAATATTTACTATCAGTATAAACATGAGGTTAAGAATCCAGTGTTTTAACAATAAGTAATGAGTCCGTTCGGAAAAACTGTAGAGAAATATTTTTACGTAAGCCGAAGTAAATACGTGGAGGAGATCGTCTCGTTTTATGAAAAAATACTGTTAAACGTACTTTTGGGTGAGAATTAAGTGTTTACAAACAAGTACAATAGCAGAAGGAAATGGATGGTCCCAGGGACCCAAACATAATAATACCAGCTAATATTCTTTACAAACTAGAATAACCATAAAATGGTATTAATCGATGTAGGCCGTCTCCAGAAAGTTTCATTATATATGATGCATAAAAAATGTAGAGACATGCTATTTGCACAAAATAAAAAACAGCAAGAATCCGATTCATCTTGAGTTCATGCAAACGCATGGGACCCACTCTAGTTATCGTAAATACCAGCACTGGAACAATAGAATCAATCGGTTGCCTCTTAGAGATTAGAACAATATTGCTTCATAGCACGCCAGTCAAAGAATTCAACAGTGGACAAAAACAATTAAGTGACTCAAATACCGCTTAATTGACATCAAATTCATTTCACCTTAGATATCATCCCTCAATTCTCAATATTGTTTTTTTAAGGATTATTTATAGTCTTTAGACATATAAAATACAGGGCAAAAGAGAGTTTCATACCAATTTTTGGCTCTTCTGCAGCAGATGAAACAAAAACTATTTCGTCAGCCTCTTGAGTATCAAAGCTGATAAAATCATATATTTTCCCTGCCAAACAACAAAATATAAAAGAACACATCACAAACAAGGCAATCAATTCCAGATGCAAATATGGAGGCGTGCAGTTTGCAGGTAGAGATAAATAAAGCAGTTATGAGGAAGAAGGTTGGGTACTGATTGAAGCCAATACCAGATGAACCCTCAAAGCTTGACAGCTGGCCATCACCAAGAAGCTTGAGAGACAATTCCTGCCCTTCAATGTCTGTTAATAAATCCTGGTCAACATGAGATCAAGGTTGAAGTCAGAAAACTAAATGCAATTATTACTTTTGCAGTGAAATTGAATAGAGAAGAAGTTAAATGACAAAAACACGAAAGTTCTGTTCAGCAGCAAATTAATTGACTAAAGATAAAATTGATGGGGGTATAATGGTCATAAGTTTTGGCTTCCCTCCAAAAAACCCCAATTTGGAGGGAAAGAAAATAAGGGAAGGGGAGGGAATGAGGGGATATATTTTGGGTTCCCTCCCCTCCAAAATTTTAAACCAAACAAGGGGAGGGATTCATTTTTCTTCCCCTTCCATCCCCTTCCCCCAACCAAACAAGCCCTAAAAGAAAGTAAAGGCAGGCTATTTATTTTTATTTTTATTAATTACAACCGATCAACTACTACTAGTTTTAGTTTTAGGTGTTGTTTGGAACCTATTTCCAAAATCTAGATTTTATTCAAGTACAAAATTTTTTTTCTGAAAAGCTATTATGGTTATAAAACCTCAGTTTGAAATATAGGTTTTCTCTTTCATACTTTTTTTCTCCTTTATACTTTTTCCTATTTTCTCTTTCATACTTTTTCCTTCCTTCTCTTTCCTCTTTCTTACTTTTTCTTTCTTTCTCTTCCATCTTTCCTAATTTTTCTTGCTTCTCTCCTCTTTCCTACTTTTCATCATTTCTGTTTCTTCTTTCCTAACCACTTTTTTGCCTCGGAATCCATAAAAGCTAATAACTTCTTAAACATAAATCACTTTTCAAAATCTAAATTTTGTCTCAAAATTTTGTAAAAGCTATTTTTTTAAAATCTATTCTCCAAAATCTAAATTTTACCTCTGTAAAGGTTATTACGAAAATAGGTTGCAAACAGTACTTACTATATAGTAAATTTCTCATAGGGTTTTAATTAAGAGTAAGAACGGAGAACTACGTCAAAGTCATCAATTATAAATTTATTATTCTAACCATCCAATCAAATTGGCTTTCTCCTCCTCCAGACTTCCCCGCCAGCTCTCCCTCCCCTCTGCAGCTGAGCCCCTCCTGCCTTATCGCTGCCATCGGAGCCGTCATCATCGCCGTCGCTGCTGGTATAAGCACTTTTTTATCATTACTATTTTTCTTCTCTTCATGAATTCTTCATCTGTGCCTTCGTTCATCTTTTCCCATGTTTTTAAGGGCAAAATTTGTACAGTAGCCTCAGTTTAACTCCAGCTTTCCCCTTCTCTCTATCTATCCCTCTCTCACACACAATCTAAGGCTATGGTTACATATCGATCAAAAACCAGAAATAGAGTATTGAGTTCTATTGAAATAGTTCTCTTGCTAAAACATATGTGAAACTTGATATCTTATAAGCTAACTTATCTTTTTACTAAATGGTTTAAAAAAATTTATACGAAGGTATAAATGATTATAAAAAGTAGATTATTTTCATGAATATAATTTTTTTGTTATTTAATGTATATACATAATATTAAGTAAGATGAGCTTAATTATGTTAAACATGGCCATTAGCCTGTCATGTTATTGGGGAACCCCCCCCCCGGGGCATCGGTCCTGAATTGAATGATTGAACAATTGGCTAAGGGAACAGTTTGCAGTTTTTCAAAAAGAAAAGAGGGGATGTAATGTTAGTATCCAGGAAAAGTCCACCGGCACATTGGACGCAGGTGGCGGAATGGATCCTTGCGCAGTTCTGTGTTTATATATGTGCGTGTGTGTGTGTGTGTGTGTGTGTGTGTGTGTGATCATCATATTGATACCATACCCTGAACTGATTTGCTATATCATATTAGTTTTACGTTTTTTTTTGTTAGCCTTCGTTGACAGAAAATTAAACCTTATATTTTTTTTAGTTTTTTACAATAAAATGTTTTTGGGTGAACTTGAGGATTACATGGGATTAAGTTTCTGAATGAACTAGAGCGCATTTTCCGGGGGAGGGGGTATTCTCTCAGTAAAAAGAAACGGATTTAGAATATTGGTGTTTTTAGATTATGCTTTAAACGGCAATAAGTCTAACTTAGTTGTGACGCTCAGGTGGTGGGTGACCTGGTGTGTATTTTTATATTTCATATTGAATTCGATCTTTGTTCTTGTTTTATTGATTAGATGGTTTGTGATCTCAGACCATTGATTTCATAGTAATCAAATCATTTCTGGTTTTATAAACAGTAGGCCCCGCTTAAACCTCCGTTAGATATTTTTAGTGTCATTAATCTCTTGTTTGGTGCAGAGGGTTATATATTTGACGAACGGAGACTATTGTTTGACCGATATTGCTTTGTCTCTTGGTCTCAGTTTGGAGGTAGGTTATGATGGTTAATGCCACTAAAGGGGTTTTTATTTCCTGGTAACTCCTCTTCCTTCTTTTTTGAATTCCTGTTTTTATGTTATGTTTTTATGTTACGCAGTCGAGACTTCAACCCTTGAAGTCTCGACTGCGTAAGGACTGTCATTACCATCTAGTCTATTGTGGAGATAAAGTTGATATCTTCTCATCTGATTAAGAACTTGTCACTAGACCTTTTGGATAATGTGCAATTTACAGTGCAAACGTAAGGCATCAATGCTCATAGACTTTCCCATTAGAACAGTGATTATATCTGGTGCGAAAGTAGTTGATCTAGTGTAATTATGTGATCTTATAAGTGCTGTTGTTATGAGGCAGCAAGCCTCCAAAACATCACTCCTGTTCCTCTTGCAGGTTGCCCACTACACAGTATGACTTAAAATCACAACAGTGATATGACTTGGGGCTTGTTTGGGAGCCTACTCCAAAATATAGGTTTTGCTCCAAAATCTAGGTTTTGAAAAAGCTATTTTTTTATTAAATCACACGCTCTCTCATAATAAAGAGAAAGCTTTTTCCTTTTTCATACTTTTTGCCTCAGAATCCATAAAAGCTATTCTTATCATAACTTCTCAAACATAATCACTTTTTTAAAACCTAGGTTTGGCTATGGAATCCGTAAAAGTTATTCTCCCAAAATCTATTTTCCAAAACATAGGTTTGTCTCAAACTCCATAAAAGTTATTCTCAACCGGACTTACAAACAAGCTCTTGATTGGAAATTAGTAACAAAACATAGAATTTTGATTGATTTATATAGAGCCATTAAAGCGTGGAATAATTCCCTGTTTAAAATAGCAGCAGAATCTTAAAAATGAAAAACACTGCTGTTGCTCCTGGAGAAAATACTGTTGGCCTACTTGTCATAAGTGTGAACGGGATTTTAGAATGTTGACTGTCTACTTTAGCCGGGGGTCAGCTATGGAAGATGAGCGGTGGAGTGTTTTGGCTTAAATAGAAAAGAGGGATTATGGCTTGAAAAAATGAGTCAAAATAACTCATTGCTCATGTCATACCCTTGAACAATATTTGGTGCGTATAAAAGCGTTTTCTAGAGTGAAAATGAGAAAGCGCATTGCCTTACATCATAAGGCAATACATTTTTCTGCTTACCGAACATTGCCTTCTTAGTTAATGCTTTCTGTTCACTCACATGCTCCCTAAGCCATACTTCTCGCTTCAATATGTTTTTTAAATGCCGTCACATGGCATCAATCCAGCTAAAGTCAAATGGTTCAGAGTGTTTATCTTTTATTCTTATAGGTTTAGATACACTGATAGATTGGGATCATCTAAATTATTCTTTCAATCTCCCATGCTCACTGGCTGGAATTGAGTTCAAATGGGGAAAACTTTGCCATTTTGCTGGAACCCCAGAAATTCGACCCTTCATTTTCTTAATGATATAACTACCTCAGAAGTTCCTGGTTTACATGGTTGCATATTACTATAGTGAATTTGATCATTGTTCTTGTCTGCTGAAAATATTGGTGATATTTTCTTGTGCAGTGACATACCCATGGCACAATATATAATCAATATGAATGCTTCACTGCCTGCATCTGAGAAGTTCATCATCCATGTCTTTGGATAATACTCACATTTTTGTTCAACCTCATGTCGAGGCGATGATTCGTAGCCAAATTGCCAAGTTTAGAGAGGATAATACATACGTCAAGCCTAACTGATCCTCGACATCTTCCTCGTTCGTCGAAAGAATTTGTACCGAATCGTTGTCTTGATAATTGCTTGGTTCTGTGCCATTCTTTGATCTTATTCTCTTGCCATTAAAAGTCATCTAGCGGTTGTGTAAATGATTTAACGAGAGGGTTACAGGTTTTTGTAAAAAAGTATGTACTTATTGATCGTATTATTCTTAGAAATTATCTATATTGGAAGAAAAATGATCGATACTAAAAGGATGAGAAATTATACAACACCTGCAGCAATAGAGCACAGTTTGGGCCTATACCTATGATTGAAACTATGGATTCTTATGGGCAAAAAAATAAAAGAAACTATGGATTCTTAAAATGGTTGGACTTGAGCTTCATGAAAAACAAAATTGAAGACGAAGCATGGGCTTCAAGTCATGAAGAACTTGAAGGCGCAATGAAGAGAATGGTAAGAGAGGATAAGCGGTGTGAGTTAATCTAACGTCACACAGGACGCTCCTTCAACTCACGTTTAAAGGATCTACTTTTAGTCTCTCTGATTTACGTTTTAATTCTTGAATTTTAGAAGCAGTAATTTTAGTCTATCAAATTCACTGTTTAAAAATGTTAATTCATTTAGTTTCATAAGGGTATAAATTTGACGTTAACGTCATTAATTTTATTTGTGTTATTGATTCTTTTAATTATAATAAAATGATTTTATAACTAGTGAAAATAATATAAAAACAATTTTTGTATGATTTATCTTTGTATTTTTTATCATTCTTGATTTTGGTTTCTGAAATTTTAAACATATGGTTTCAGTCCTTATAATTTGATAAGGATTTGGATGGTTAATGACATTAATTAACAATGTTAATTTCAAATATTGAAATAAAAATTTGTTCAAAATATAGGAATTAAAATCAAAATCTTTTTAATTATAGAAATCAAAAGTACAGGGAGCTTTTAAAATTATAGGGATCAAAAATTTTAATTTGTACTCTTGTAAATCTTCTAATTGAACCACACACAAGATATTTAAGAATAGTAATATCTATTTGTGATTTTAATTGCATAATGAAGCTGCGTCATATGAAACGATAGATTGATCTGAATGGCTGAAATTCACCCCGCTAAGGACTGCTGAGAATTTCAGCCGTGTACAACATCATATCTCTTATTTGGTGGATAAAGCTACGACGACCGTTATATGCGAAATTTTGAATGCAAGAGGTAATGGTTTATATTTAGTATTTTAGATTTACGAGTTTCAATTTGATCTTTTAAATTTAAATATATTATTTTAACCTTTTTATCTCAACATCTTTAATTTTATTTAATAGTGATTTAGCAAATTTCATCGAAGATTCTATAGCTAAACGATGATAAAAGATTATTAGTTTTTAAATGTAAAAAATTACTGTATAAATATTAAAATTTAAATATCTTTTATAAACATTTAACTACAGAATCACCACTAAATTTACTGAGTAGGTGTATTATGTTAAAAGAAGTTAACAACATTAAGGTAAAATGATTAAAAATATGTTTTTAGAAATTAAGGGATTAAAACGAATTTGATTTAAATTTAAAAAATTAAACATATATTTTATGCTTTTTTTTTGGTCGAAATATATTTTAGGCTTATTAATCGCCACAAAATTGAACAGAGGTAATGCGATTTTATTGGGAGACATTGCAATTAACTTTTCCCTTTTTTAATTTTTTTAGGCTTATCAAGAATGTGTCTGTGATTTCATCACACACCTACAAATGCACTTAGTTGGATGCCTGGGGATAATTTTCGACCTGAGATTCCTTGAAGATGCGGTCGTTGAAAGTAAATATAGGAATGTGAACCCAATGTTAAATCGAATTTTCACCCAAATTTTTTTTGAAACGAAGTCTGGTTTTAGAAATTGACTGAGCTTCGCATCAAAGGCCGGCGGATCCCTCGGTGATATTGGGTTTGTTTGGCAAGGAAAGGCCAAACATGTGTATTTTTCTGTAAGTTGAATAATTTCTTTTGTATATTTATTTTATAAACGGTAAAATTAGTTCTCTCTGGCGTTGTCAAACGAGTTCATTGACGTCCGAAGCTCATGAGCACGCAGAGGTGCTTACCTCCCAGGCTCGCACTCCAACTTCTCCCAATTGACCAGTGTATGCCTGGATTAATTTTAAGTAATTTTTGCTTTGCATGAAATAAGCATGAGACAGGAGGTTTGATCAGACTGAGAGTAAAAATAACACTCGTTTTAAGTACTTTCGGGGTTTCAGAAGCACTGAAGCTGTACTTTGCGCCACCTGTGGCAAGCCATGCCGATCCAATCGCCATGGTGTCTCAGAAAACGAAGGCGGGGTATGTGTCATCTCGAGGCGCGTTTGAGTCGTTGACGTTCAATTACCAATCACGAAGGGCGGCTTCAACCGTGAGATGCGTGCTGACTGTGACGATTAAAGTGGGCTTGGTGTGAGCTGGCGGGCGTTCTCTCTCTTCCCACTCGTGCCTTCATCAGGGAACCCAAAATATAAATCTGAATACTCAAATCTTCGGAGCCTGACTGCGATTCTGATCGCATTCACACTCCGCTATCTAGGTTAATCAACAAGGTTATGTATTCAAGTAAAAGACTACACCTTGTGCTGTGCGATGGGTCCATGATTAGCTGGGTCCCACCATCACTTCGTCTGTAGGGATCTTCCATCTTGTCTTCACAATCCAGTGGATTTTAGTGTTACATTAGAGTGTTTGATCTGTGCTGCTGAATCTGGGATATTTGGGGAATGGGCTCAAAGCCGTGGCTGTACCCGGCTCCGACATATCGAACTCTAAATACCCACTGGGATACCGATGAAGATGCCCCCGGTCCCCGAACCGGCCACACGCTCACTGCCGTTGCCGCCACCAAGACGCACGGTCCCCGCCTTATCTTATTCGGGGGTGCCACCGCCATTGAAGGAGGCTCTTCCTCTACTCCTGGCATTCGTACTAAAACTAATTCTGCTGCAATCTCTTCTTTCTCTTTCTCTGTATCCGTTCATACCTGAATTCTGCTTCCTTTTGTTTGCTTGCCATGTTCTGTAGGATTAGCAGGAGTCACAAATTCAGTCCATTCCTACGACGTTGCTACAAAAAAATGGACGAGGTGATTCCCATTTTCAATTATAAATTTTTGAACCTCGCTTCATTTTGTTATTTTCTTCTTGGTGGTTGAATTACTGAAGTGACGATCTTTGCTGTTTTCCGTGTTCAGAATAAGACCCGCTGGGGAGCCGCCCTCTCCTCGGGCTGCCCATGCTGCCGCTGCTGTTGGAACTATGGTTGTTTTCCAGGTAATGTAGAACAGAATCGGGGGATTCTTGTTGTGGGAAATATGATGATGGTGGGTTTTGGATAGTATAATGATCTAATTAATTGATGCTGCATGGCCAGGGTGGGATAGGTCCTGCCGGGCATTCAACCGATGATCTCTATGTGCTTGACTTGGCCAATGATAAATTTAAGTGGCACAGGTGAGCTTAATTAACCAAGCTTTTTCCTTCCTAATGTTGTCAGTTTTGTGATATTGTAGTTTTAGTCAATCTTCCTATTGACGTTAATGTAGAGTCGTTGTACAAGGACAAGGACCTGGACCTCGCTATGGCCATGTGATGGACTTGGTTGCTCAAAGATATCTTGTTACTGTTAGTGGGAATGATGGTGAGGGCAACTCAGACTTTTATCATTTTGGGTGTTTAGAGTTCTTCTAAAAAATTAAAATTGGAATAAGCAAAATGTTATAACTTAGATATGAATAATAGACATTATTGCTCGCGAGAGACAAGCATGCAGGTTCCTATTGTTCATGTTTCTTGTTTGTTCATATGCTAAATGCATATATCTGGCTCTCATGCTCGTCTCATTAGTACATGGTTGTGTCATTGGGAATATGTTGTTATTCATGACTCTTGCAATATAACAATAATTTTATTATATTCAATCATGTCGAAGGGAAAAGAGTTCTGTCTGATGCTTGGGCTTTAGATACTGCTCAAAAACCTTACATGTGGCAGAAGTTGAATCCAGAAGGCGACAGACCTTCTGCTAGAATGTAAGTCTGTTCTGTCTCTTGACAAATGAAGGTCTGTCATGTTTTTTAACATAATCAGACGTAAATTTTGCATTATGCTACCTTATTATACAGGTATGCAACTGCTAGTGCCCGCTCAGATGGTATGTTTCTGCTGTGTGGTGGAAGAGACTCTTCTGGAGCAGTATGTTCTACATACTTTTTTTAGCTCATTATGGTGGTTACTTTTAGTGAGCTAGGAGAGTGATATTTTATTATGCTTTCTTGAATTTTTGACATCACATTTTTGTGTTTTAAGGTCAGTGTCTGGTGAATAATGATTGATTTCATCGAAGACAATATTTTCATAATGTTCATATTTCATAACAATCTTGCTTAAGAGACATGCATTTACTATATGTATCCTTATCAGGCACTAGGAGATGCCTATGGACTTCTCATGCATAGGAATGGTCAATGGGAATGGACTCTTGCACCTGGAGTTTCTCCTTCCCCAAGGTATCAGCATGCTGCGGTAAGTTAGATATACCTACAACGAATTTGGAATTATGGTATTTGGAAATTTTAGCACCTTTTCTTCTATTCACCAAGTTTTGCCATTCTTTTCATTTCATTTTTGCAAGTCAAATATGTTGTTGGATGCTCAGGTTTTTGTAGGTGCAAGGTTGCATGTAACAGGAGGTGTTCTTAAGGGTGGACGTGCAGTAGAAGGTGAAGCCGTCATTGCAGGTAATTAATGCTTATCATATTGTATCATTGCATGTGTTGATATCAATGTTGTTTTTGCCATTTCCTGCAGTAACCTCTATTTTATTTTTAATCTGACAGTATTGGACACTGCTGCTGGGGTTTGGCTGGACAGAAATGGCCTTGTGACCACCCCCTCACGTACAAGCAAAGGTTATGATTATGACCCTTCTTTGGATCTTATGCGTCGTTGTCGTCATGCAGCAGCTGCTGTTGATGCTCACTTATATATTTATGGCGGTCTCAGAGGAGGTAAACACTCAAAACGCACAGTTGAGAAATGTTGTCATCATTGATTGAGAGCTTATTTTGATATTGAAAATCAAGTCTGGCCATTGAATTATTATTTGCTAGTCTGACTTAGCATATATAAACTAGATGTTGTGAAATGTGTATTCTTTGTCTACCATATCTAATGTATCCAAGCATGTTATCCACTGCAGACACTCTGCTAGATGATTTCCTAGTGGCTGAAAATTTGCCACATCAGTCTGAAATTAATTCTCCTGTTTTAACGGCCGAGAGATCTTCACCTATTACTAGCCCCAACAGGAACCAATCCAACTTAAATTATGACGTGAAGGCACCAGGTTTGGGTGATGGATCAAACATCCACCCATCTGGTAGCATGGGGTATTTTATTTATTGCTTCTTTGTTTGAAAGTCCATGCATATACCGTAATTGTTAATCCTTAGCTGTTTCATATTTATGACTTGATGAAAATATTCATCTTCAGCACCATGGACAAAAACTCCATGGAGAAATTGAGGCAAGCATCTGCTGCTGAGGCTGAGGCAGCAAGTGCTGTCTGGCAAGCTGTACAATCTGTATCAGGCAGTCAAGCTGAAGAGACATCTGTATCAGATGACAACTCACAAGCTGCAGAAACAGCTTCAGATGGCAGTGATGTAGAGGGGGATGTTCGCCTTCATCCAAGAGCTGTATGGACCTGTATTTCTTATTTATAATTGATAATTCCTTTCATGGCTGTAAAATCATGTGAGCCTTTTTGCAGGTTGTAGTTGCTAAAGAGGCTGTGGGTAACCTGGGTGGAATGGTGAGACAGTTATCACTGGATCAATTTGAAAATGAGAGCAGAAGGATGATTCCCATAAACAATGATTTGCCATATTCTGCAAAAAGGTTCACCAGGCAGAAATCCCCTCAGGGCTTACATAAAAAGGTTGTGGCTGGCTTTGACATGTCATTCTAAACTCTGCAGTTTATCATATAAATAGTCAAGCTCACTTGTTTTCATCACCTTCCCAGATAATTTCAACTCTGCTGAGGCCTCGCAACTGGAAAGCTCCTGCTAACAGGCGGTTCTTCTTGGATTCTTATGAAGTGGGTGAGCTGTGCTATGCTGCTGAACAGATATTCATGCACGAACCCACTGTTCTGCAACTGAAAGCTCCTGTCAAAGTATTTGGGGATCTTCATGGCCAGTTTGGTGATTTGATGCGGCTATTTGATGAATATG
>JANTPZ010084251.1:0-11236 GCA_025593235.1 Vachellia pachyceras
CAACCCAAATTAACCAAACCAAATCAAGAAAGGAGTAATCAAACAAGCTCAGCCTAGAAGCACAGAGTTGCCAGCCACAAATCAAAATGAAAACATGCTGCAAATTTCATAAATTAGAAGCTTTGAACACAATTGAAAACTTGCCATAGTGACGCAATTGAGTTGGAGCTTAGAGGCAACGCCGATGATGGACGCTAAGGCACGGCTGGAGCTGCAGGATGATGGAGGCTAAGGCAACGCCGATGATGGACGCTAATGCCGATGAGGCCCTGCATCTCTCGTCCACTACAAGTTCAACCTTGTCAGATGAGCTGTAGAGTCTCGATCTCGATGACGAGTTGACGATGACGAGTGGAAATGGAGACGTAGCGCAGGGCAGAGGGCACAAGGCACGGGCGGAAGCAGGATGATGACAGAAGCCTAGAGGACGAAGGATGGGAGGACGACGGGAAGAGGATTGGAGGACGCTGTACTTGGGCGAAGACTCTGGAAGTCTCGATCTCGACAGTCGACAGAATAGAGGCGGATGGATTGTCTCTGGCGATGCTGGACTTGGGTAGGGATTTTATCTGTACCATCTCTGGTGGATGTACTTGGGCTGTTGGGCTTGGGTAGGGATTTTATTTGTTGGACTTGGACCTTTTATTTTGCCATTCTTCAATCGTTGGGCTTGGACAGGTGAAGTCTTTTTTTTAATATTATAACAGGGTAAACGGGCGGGTACGGGCACCCCGTGGGTGAACCCGTGTCCCGCCCCATTTGTGGGGCACCCCGCCCGTTTTTGAACCCGTCCATGATGGGTTCAGTTGGGCGGGTTTTAACGGGTTCAAAGCTTCCGGGCTACGGGCGGGCCGGGAAATTTTTCTCACCCCTGCGTTAGGCACACTATTGAGTCCAGCTCTAAGCATCATTGTAAGCAACCGTGTCTTGAAGTTGATGAGGGCAACGATGAGAGGGATAAGGGGTTATGATTGATGCTCCTTAATATTGAGTGACTTATGCGATTCCATTGCTGATTTCAAAAAAGAATTGCTACAAGGGAGGAGTAAGGGAAGAAAGACGATAGATTGCTGCCTCTACTTTTTGATGGTAAGTTAGATGTCTTTATGTTAGTTTTATTGAAGTTACATCATCATTGTAAACCTAATTAGATTCTCTTTAACTTTTGATGCAGATTTTTTGTCTACAACATTTCACCTTGGGCAAATTGGCAGCCCGGGCAAATTCTGAGGCAATGTCATTCTGGAATGATGAGCGTGTGGCAAAGAGTGACATTGGAGAAGGATAGCAAGCAAGGCTTGCGCTCATTTTGAAACGTGTGGGAGGGCAGTCACATCCAACCTTCAATCCAGAAACACAGCTTACTCACCCCGTATTCGTCTCAATTTTGACTTTAACTACGGCTACAATTTCATATTATGTCAAGTGTCACACAATGAACAAACATTTGGTCTACTATGGATAGCTGATATTTTTTATAAATGTTTCAGCAACTACAAAGGACATATGCCCGAATCATGGGGTTTGTGGGGGGAGGAGTTGCTTGCCCTTTAAAATTGGTTGCTCAATGAGGAGGAGGTGGAGGATGAGGACATGCCCGAAGAAGATGACGAAGGTTCGGAGGAGGACGTTGCTGAAAAGGAAGAGGCAGCCGGCAAGGGAGATGCAGATCATGAGGGAGCTGGTGTGGAGGATGCATATTCTGATGTTGAAGCAAATGAAGAAGAGGAGGGAGCTAGTGCTGAGCATATAGATCCTGATGCACCAGCAAATGAAGAGGAGGAGGGAGCTGGTGCTGCTCATGTGGATCTAGATTCACTAGCAAAGGAAGAAGATGAAGGAAAAGAGGAACAAGGGGGTGAATACCTAAGAAGGTCACAAAGGACAATTACTTCTAGTTGGGTTGTAAAGTCCCCTTGGATTCAACTTAAGCATAAGGCCAAAGGGAAGCGTGTACATGACGAGCGGGAAACTTTGTTTCAATTTTGCACAGTAGCAAGGCCACAGGGCAACGATAAGGATGAACAGTAAGTTTTGAAATTTTTCAATGTTCTGAAATTTTATATTGTAATCTGAAATTGCCTAATAACCATTATTCTTGTCCTGAATTAGGGTGTTCATGGTAATGCATGACTATTACATCCATAAAAGCATGGTAATCAAACCCGGATTGGACCAACTGGTTTGGACCGGAAACCAGTGAACTGGCCTCTGGTTCGGTCCAGTTTGTTAAATAACCCTGGTTGGGGTCAAACCAGACTGACCCGGCCTAACCTGGGGTTAACCCGGTCGACCCCGCCGGTTTGCTGGGTCGACCCGGTTACCTTTTTTTTAAATATTTTTTAAAAATTTAAATACTTAATTTTTAAAAATTTGAAAGGTAAAAACATTAAAAAAAAAAAGAACCACTTCCCTACACATGATTACTGTCGCGTTTGTATCTGGTTATCTACTCATCTTTTTAATTATTTTTTAGAAAATGGATGAATTTTTTCAAATTTGAAAGTTAAAAAATAAAAAATGAAGCTTTTACCATATTTATATGTTGATATTTTGTTATGATGAATATTTTGAAACTGTAAATAATGTTGGATAATATATAACATACAAGTATGTGATTGATTTGGTAATTATTATATTGTTAGTAATGGGATTTACTACTTAATTTTTATAATTTTTAATTTTGCATAGTTTGATTGTGCCAATGTATGATGAGATTTATTTTTTAATTTTTTTATTCCTCACCGGTCTGACCCTATGGTTTGGCTCCGATCTGACCCACTAACTCTTAACCCACTCTGCCTTGTCCGGTTCAGTCACCTGTCCGGTTTTGATAACCTTGCATAAAAGGGAGCTGTATTGTCTCCGCCGTAAATCAAAATGTTGTTGGACAATCTATTTGGGTTCGAAAATATTATTGGAGTGGTTATTGGTTTTTGAATAGAAAATATTTGATGTTTATGAGGAAATATTGAAATGGGATATTTTGATGAAAAAGCTCAAATACAAAAAGAGAGAGAAAAAGCTTAAATACAACAACATGGATACAAATATTTAAAAATTCATTAAAAAAAGAAAACAAATCATAAAAGAAATACAATTACTTTTTTAATTTAAAACAGTATTAATAGGATATATCATCGTCTTCTTTCTCTAATAATAACTATAAGCTCTTTGCATGATAATGAATGGAAACCATATAGTCTATAACATCCAAGTGTGAAGCCCATTGGAGGACGATATCCATCTTTATGGATTTTGGATTCACTACTACATAGTATAGTTTTTACTACTGAAATTCGCATCATTTTTTTAAAAAAGGGAGTAAAAAATGAAGGCGGTGGCATTTTTAAAATTTTAAAGAATGTATGTGGGACTTTATGCGCCCTATATTTAGGATAGGGCGTCAAAGGGTGAGAGTATAATTTTTTTTTAAAAAATGTACATACGACGCCCTATATAGTGTTATAGGCGTCGTATGTGAGACCTACGGCGCCCTACATACCAATGTAGGGCGCTGTAGGTCTCACCTACGGCGCCTCTCACCATATAGGGTGCCGTAAGCCCTAACTTTCTACTCCCCTCACATATACACCCCCCAAGAAATGACGCCTATTGGGTTAAAAATAGGGCGTAAAAAGTACATTTTGTAGTAGTGATTGTACGTAGAAATTTCCCTACTCATTGTCAGAGAATTGCGTCTAGCAATTTTTTTGTTCAAATTCTCCTCAAAAGATATTAAGAATAAGTCTCACTTATCTTCTTACAAAATAAGAGTCATAATTCTGCCACTACATTGGAATCGACACTCGCCTTGATGCTTTGTCTCCATAAAAACAATCTTTCTTCAGGTTCACTACATTTGGCCATGAATAATAAACACCATAACCCACACAGACAAATACTCCCCTTCTTCATGAACCACGTCAATTGATCAAGTCCTCTGTTGGTACTATACAAATCCAATCGTCATCTCATGATTCTCTCAGGAAACAGTATTTTTTTTTTCTGAACACTTCACTTGTCATATCAAAGGTTAGGTATGAATTGATCATATCCTTCCATGTGCCTGGTAATTCAATGAAGCACACCATTCAGGAACATGTGCTTTGTATTGTGGGGAGAAAGCTGGAAGCTTTTATGGAGGACGAGGAGCTCTATTCTATCTATGACTCTTCCATGACCAGAAGATGTATGAGAAAGCATGGGATAGTAAAAAGCTAATCCCAACCCTCTCTAACAATGGCTACAACCTTAAAATCATTGCTCCTGCTATCAAAATCAAACCCTATGTACGAGTTTTTAATCAAGAATTACACATCTTTTAACAACTGGATTCAAGAGAAGGAGATTTCCATGTAAAGTATATGACTTAAAACATATGAACCCATTGCGTATGCCCACCACTAATTCCTGGCGAAGGGATCGAATTGGTCATTACCACGATAAAGCGAATGGTTTGTGTCTTCCATTGTAGATCTCAATGAAAACTTGATAAGTTCGAGGTGAGTTGCGAGATATGAAACCAGGACTTGTGATAATAAGGGAATTCCAATCTCTACAGACTAATGCGCATCAAAGCAAGGTTTTGGCATCGAGGTTGGTCAACAATGTTCAAAGGAATAAAGACACTGGGTCCATTTGGGAACACGGTGGGATAAGTAACTTATTTGCATAAGGATTTATGGAGAAGTGAGATTGAAAATAAGTCAGATTGTAAAAATAATTTGTATTTAGGAAAGCGGTGAAAGAAATGACTTATTTCTAAAAGCTCAGTATTTCAGCTTGTTGGCAGAAGTAACTTATTTCCACAAGTAACTATTCCGCCTTCTCAAACAAACAAAAAATGTGAACAGTAACTTATAAATACTTTTGGCACTGTACACCACACTTTTGGCTATATAAAAGGGTTACCAAACACACTGATTGTGGATTGGAGTGTTTAAAACTACTTGTAGCCGTACGTAATTAATTATGTATAGTTTTATCAATCAATCAATTTATTTTTATTTGGTAATTAGTATATTTTGAATTGGATAAACTTGCAAATGATATAGGGTATTTTTGGCCAACTGGGAAAACATTGTATAAATATATATGTGTGTGTGTGTGTGTGTGTGGACATTTATCTGTTAATAATATTTTCTTCTTTTTATGACTAAAATATCACAGTCTTTAATTTGTTAATATTCCATTTTTTCTAATAAAATATAGGCTTTTAAAAGTTAAGATAAATATTTAAAAATTAGATTATATGATGAGTAAGATAAAATAAGTTAGGAGTTGTTAATTATATCACATCATATTAACATTTACTAATACTTGAGATGGAGAAGATGCATTGCCGAACTTGCATATATTTGGAGAATTGGGTGATCACCGAGATAATTGCATTTGTTATAGAATCACAAATGGATCATTTGATTGTAATCAACACAAAATGACTATTTAATTCTCCAAACTAATTTATATATAAATTGATATATAATCTAATGATACACATAACTACTTTAAAGTAATTTATAATTATAAACTCATATATAATCTGATGATACACTTCAATGAATACTTTAAAATAATTTTTTGGAGAATTGTAAATAGATCTTAAGTAAGAAAAATAATATTTGACAATAATACCAAAAGGTCAACAAGTTACTTTCACTTGTCATGAGTGCTTGAAATTTAGTAGTCATTATTTTTCATACTTAGAACCTAATTACAATTCACTCTAATTTATTTAATTTTCTTACTCTCCACAAAAAAAGTCAGCTGACTAATCAAAGTAGTTATATTTTTATTCAATTTTTGGGCTCCTCAAATTAAAATTTGAATTTCTGATTTAAGCGGGGTTATTATCCGTTCCATTGACTCAAATTCAATTATGATTTACATCCTCCAAAGTTTCAGTTCAACTCCGGATTAGAAGAGTAACAAGATCTTCTGTTCTCAAACAAAGTATGTCAATCATCCTGATGATCATATCATCACTAATGCATCGGATGCCACAAATAGAGCTTATATTTAATGTCACATAAAAGTCCATCCAGATTGTTCTTCCAATTTTGGTGAATAATCTGTTCAGGCTGAATTTATAATTAACCAGAGACATATATTCAATTTCTAAGCACAGGAAATTTTGGCTCAACCTACTCTACTTGCTATTTGTAGTTTTCAGTTAGTCATAGATTCGTCGGCTTTCCATTCCACTATTGCCAAAGTATGACGACCCCCGCAAGCAACGAGTTTGGCTATCCACCGCCACTCGGCAGCATTTTCACTTGCATTCTGTGGGGGTGGAATGCCAATGGGTACCTCCATTGGTTGACAGGTGGTCACTTTCCTCCCATAACCGAGACAGCCATGGTCACCGCGACCAAACTGCAAGTAGTTAAGAACCATTAAGACAAGAACTTGAGCTCTTGCAAATATAAAGGCAGTGTTCCTGAGAAGGTGGTGAAATAGAGATAATAATATTGACAATACTTACAGCTTTTGGGAAAAAAAATAACAATACTTACAGAAAATATTCGTCCATCACGAGTTAGAGCAACCGAATGAGTCCCTCCACAGGAAACCTGACAACAAATCAAATCAAATTTCATCTCAGATCGCAAGGACGCTGCTGGTATACAGATTTTAGAAATTGTAGTATTGCACAGTTCATTATTTCATTAATATGGATCACCATATAATCTCTCCTTAGCGAAACATATAGAAATTAACTCAAATGTTGAGTAATGTGTTAGTGGGTCAGAAAGTCATGAGTCATTTCTCTCTCCAGAAATATTGAAGCTGACAGCAAGAAGAAATCATCTGTCAATTAAATCAATGTGTTTTTAAATCATTGGAGATTCTCCTTGGGCTTTATTAGCTATGTGAGTATAAGATCCTAGCTCATATTTTAACGATAACTTTAGCCTATGGAGCTGGGATGGAAGCATTATGCAAAGGATTATACAATGTCCCCTACTTTGACGAAAATTAAGGAGAAGAATAACGTAAGTCATACAGATAGTACATGTACAATATCTTCTCCAGCCAAAAGCTGAACCTTTTGAGGCACCATTTTACTGCTCGTCATTATCACCAAAACCAAGCCTGCCATGTTCCCCCCTTCCCCAGCCATATACCTGTAGTAAAGGACAAGGTAATCTTAGAGTCCACTGTCATTGACTTTCTGATTGCAAATCCAATATCCATTTTAGCACATTGATTTTCTGACCGTGGGCATTTTTCCAGCAATGCATCATGCAAATCAAAAGCATACCTTTAGTTTAAGTAAAAACCATGTAAGAATAGATGTTTTGAGCATCTTCTCTCTTCATTGATTGTTTATAGCTATTCAATGTGTTTGTCAAGTCTTCTGGTAACTGAAAAACTAAAACTAATAAATTCCAAAGAAGCCAAAGCAAGGATCACCTCTCCTTCATCAGTCAACGCAGTTGAATGCCATCCACCAGCTGCAATATCTACCTAAGGATGCAGACAGACAAAGAATACAAATTAGTAAGATATTTTATATATGAATGATTGACAAAAAAAACCGTTGACATCTAAAATAACAAAACTGTTAACATGATTTTCCTGCATTGATTTCCAACTACACATATGATAAAATTTATTCATGCATACTTTTGATAACTAAGCTTATTGAAGAGGAACGCCAAAGTTCATTTGACATCTCAAGTAGATATCAAATTCTCAACAACTAGGGCACATTACTCATATTTTGCTTTAGCTTTACCAACTATTGAGGGTAGTAACATCCATAATCAAGTAACAAGCATGATACACTTTCTCTATGTGTTGGTCATGCTATAGCATATCCTAGATAAAATCCTCAGTTTGCAAGGGAGAGCAGAATGTTCAAAAGGGTTCTGATGATAATTTTTATCCCTCAAAACCCTCATCAACTGAGCCCCAACCCATGTAAGTGGACAGGACTTCATAGAGATTGATTTGGGCATTACAAGTATCCGAGCTTTTGCAGGGGAGATAATAAATCAGATAGGACTTAGAGAGGTAAATATGCCTTCAAAGTTCAAACTTAACCAAGCAGCCCAAAACTAGTTGATCCCAGGTTAAATTTTCTCATCAATGTGGAACTTGAGCTGTTCATGTCTCCCCTGCTCAAATATTATACACCATGTCAAGGTTATTGGATTTTGAGGTCATCTCTTTGCTGATGGGAACATCAAGAGGAAAAAGAAAGTTTCTATTTAACTAACTACAATGCATGCATTCATATGATCTTATTTACCCTCATTCTTGTTCATTTAAGTGCAAGTATGTAAATAAATGAGTCTTCGTACGAAATCCCTCAGTTCATACCATCACACAGGCTACACAAGCAGCCACGTATGCCAATACAATTAAACAAGCTACCATATGAACAAGGCAGATGTTTGTAACCAAAAGCTAATAAAATATGGCAGCACAATAAGTTAATAACTTGGCCCTTAGCAAGGCTACAAAATGCCTCCAGGATGTGTCACTGCTAGCACTAATTAGGTGTGGAATTTACCAACCAGATTTCTCTACATATAAGTTCAAAGTTGATGAATAGATTAGCATTCCAAACAGAATAGAATTAAATAATTGAAAATGAAATTTCAACAAAAGTTTGCTTTTTCTAAAACTACAAAATAAAGTACAGTAATTTTTAAATTCATGACCTAATATGCTAATGAGATGAGTATCACATGTTTAAAAAAATATCTTTAAAATATTATATCAAAATAATTTCTTAGTTTATTTGAAATTTTAAAAATAACTATTTTATACTCATCATATAAATATTTAATATATTTAATAAACATAAAATATCTTAATTAGAATATATGTATGGAACAACTGGGAGAATTCTAATTAAACCTGTTTGAAATACCAAAATCCATATTAAAACCTTCGATTTTAACAACCCCTTAAATGTAAAGATGCCTTATTTGTGATTTTTAACTATATGGATATTCTTGCTTTTTGACAACATTAAAAAAATCAATTTGGCATTTTAAATGCCTATTGATCTTATATATTGAAAATGACACAAAAAAAATCTTTAAAATATAGAAAGGACAAGTCAAGATGCTAAATATGCTTAATCTCACATCAAACCTAGTGGACCAATTATGTTATGAAAATACAAGAATGTTGCTGATGGATTAAGCGAATAATTTGCAATAAGCAAATTTTCTATAATTGATTAGTTATTACCCATACTTGAGTTGCAATTTGTTAAACTTAAATTGTCATGAACATTTGGTAAGGGGAATTCCATTTTTTTTCAAATTCCATGGGTAGCAATATTCGAATGAGTAAATCTCTTATACTTACTAGTTATTGTGCCTGTTTGGGAACACGGTAGAGAAGTACTTTTACGCAAGTCAAGGTAAATATGTGAAGGAGATTATCTCGTTTTACGAAAAAAATTGTTGAACGTGTATTTAGCTTTTCTAATCGCTTTGCCAAACAGCTCATTACCTATATTCAAGTTGCAATTCCCTAAATTTCAATTGCAATGAACATTTGCTAAACGGAGTTTCACATTTTTTTTCAAATTCTAAGGGCATTCTTGTTTTTTAATCACATTTCGATAATCTTAATTGGTTCACTTAGTCGATTAAGGTTTTTAAGTGTCATTTTTCAGGTGCGCACACACACACACATAACATTTTTCTTTAGACCATGTTTGGTTTGATGGAGGTGCATGGGAGGGGATGCATATGAGGGAAGGGTAAGGGATGGAAATGTTTAATGTTACCATGTTTGGTTATGTTAGAGGGGAGGGTAATGAATGTGTTTTGTGTTTGGTTCAAAGATAGAAGGGATGGGAGGTAATGATTAATTTACCATTATACCCTTATATGGTCATTCATATTTTTAATTAATATGTATTATATATTCTTAATAATAATTATATAATTTTTATTTTTAATTAATTTTAGAAATAATATATTCAATTTACTAATTAATGTAATAACACTTTTATTTATAATAAATAAAAATATTTTGAAATGGAAGATATTTTTTATCAATAATCATATTTTATTTTAAATTTAATAATATGTTTTTATTTACAATAAAATATTTATATTGTAAATTATTTTTTGGAATTGCATTTATTTGTTTTGATGATTTTGGGAAAGTTTCTTTGGATGAATAGACGTGATTATTTCCGTGGGAAGTTTTGTACTCAAGTTCTTCCCCTTCGATATATTAAAGTCAAGTTCAAGTCAAAATTGCAATTTCTCTTCAATGATATATGATATATGAAGTTTGGATTTGGATTGAGGAAGAGCGGTCCAATGCACAGTGAAGCTACGATGATAATGAAGCTTTAGTGCGTGTTGCACCGTTGTGAGAAAGGAGTTTTGTTGGGAGAAATGAGTTTACGGATTTTTAAATGGTTTTATGAATTTTAAGATGATTTTTACGGATTTTGAGATGGTTTTGTCTCGGCTTATGTGCATCGTTGAGGGAACGAAATTCTCAAACAAGCCCTTAGAGGTTGCCGAACGCACAGGAAAGCATATACAAAGTGTGTGTGGAAAAATGAAGAGAAAAGTATTGAGAGCATAGTGGAATTAGGGGTGTGCAACGGGCGGGCGGGGCTGCCCCGTGGGGCAACCCGTGTCCCGCCTATTTGGGGACTCACGGGTACAGGGCACCCTGTACCCGTGGGGTAACCCGTTAAGACTTGTACCCATGGGTACGGGTCTTAACAGGCGGGGTGTCACAGGTAATGGGGTACCCATGACCCCCCACCCCCCACCCAAAAAAAACAAGCTGAACAGGGATTTTAATGGAATCTGGAGGCAGCCGAATAAAAAAATTCATCATAAACAATTATAACAATTCAATCATCAAAACAACAGCCCAATCTCTTAATCCAAATGGAGCCAGACAATTTTGATACAGCATTTAAATTCTCAATAGGCTTAAAAAGATTTTTTGTGTGTGTGTGTTTGGGGGGGGGTTTACCCAGTTACCCAGCAGACAGTTCGTCATCAAGCTTGCTCGTTCACATCCCCACCTATCATCAATTATTTTAAGCAATTTGCTCTGGTACTTGTTGCCAAGAACATGATTAAGTAGAATTTCAAATGAATAATTTATTTACCTAAGACTGAGAGCATGAGAGAGTGAGACGCAAAGAAAGGGGTCAGAAATCCAAAATCGGAGACGCTAAAAAGGGCATCAAGATTAAGCAGAGTGCGAGTGTGATCAAGATCGGACT
>JANTPZ010084253.1:0-17048 GCA_025593235.1 Vachellia pachyceras
AATGCAACTTTCAGAGTTTTCAAACCTTGTAATTCTGGCAGAGGGATGTCAAGCACTTCATAGTATAATATATCCGAAGTCTGACAAAAAATACACCATAAGAAAGGTATAAATGCCTTTTCTTTCTATAGTAAATATCCCAATAGATTGAACAGTAACTACCTGGTTGTAGTGAACCAGCATATCAGACAAATGTTCCACCCCTCTGTACTTAATAGCCTGGGGTTTTGGTTGTTGGGAGTAACAATTGTGTGGGGTTAGCCTAATTTTAGATGGATCATCCAATCCAAGTTGCTGAGCCACTCTCTCCACAACATCATCATATGTATAGAGCCTTGACCTATAATTCAATATATAGAGTGCAAGCTAAGGACGCTATACTTAAATTAGGACACAATAGATTCCAACCCAATGTTACTTACATCTCTAGGCAGAAGTCGTCTTCCTTAGGTTTATCCAAAGATCGAAAGTGAACAACCTATATATATCAAAAACAGAATAACAACTTCAGTTGCTGGCTTACCATCTTAAAATTTATAGATAAGTTTAACTATCCTATAGAAAAAGGATTGCAATGTTTTACTTGATACATAAATTAAGAATCTAGCACGGCGTTTAAGAGAAAACCAGCAACAAGCACAAGCGCACACATGGAGAGGAAAGTAGTAAAAACAAAAAACCTGATAACACAATCAGCAGAACAGGAATCTAGGCAAGATTCATGTCCAAATCAGGTGAGAATCAAAAGCTACAATTGCATGTATAACCCATAAGAAAAAATACCTGACGGTTGTACACATATTCTAAATATGAAGACACATCCGGGTAGCGGACATGTTCACTCTCCATCAAGGAAGCCTTCTGAAAGCATATAATATCTCCATCTTCAAGCTGCAAATTAAGAAAAACAAAGTCTAAAAGGACAACAAACAAAACTCACTAAAGGTCAATTGGGAACAGAGTATACCTGGCTTGCTCGAAATGTTAGTTTCTTGTCAATAGGTTCACACATGACATTAGGCTCAAATTTAATTTCCTGCACATGATAATTCATCAATATCAGAGGAATAAAACCACATAGAATGACAAAAGCAAAAAATAATCACTCTTCACTTATTGCCAAAAATGGTCATCACAGCTTAGCTTTTACACCTTCTGATGCGCATAGAGAGAGAAATGAGAAACTGCATATCCAAGATGAGTTCCTACATCTATGTTGATCCCTATTTATACTAATACTTCCTCTAACTAACGATTAAGCCCTTGAACTAACATAACCAAGTAGCTATACCTCCCCCCAAAAAAAAAGACACAATATCCTTGTCCTCAAGGATAGCTCTATTGATATGTTAGGAGATATATTACCATTACTGTGAGATTGATGACGAGATAAATTAGGGATACGATTGTGATTGATTATGTCCACCTTATTATGGATATGATTATGATTATGTAATTATGGTTCTGTACAACCCTCCATTGTATAAATACCCTTTGAGGGTACATCAAAAAGTAAGGATTATTCAGAACATTCTCCTTCTTCATCTAACATGGTATCAAAGCCCTAAGGTTCCTTTTTTTTCCGTCGCTGCTCTGGTCCAAACTTGGTACTGTTCAAGATGAGTCACTGTTCACCGACCGTACGGGAGCACTGTCCACCACCATCCGTATGCGTCACCGCTCATTCCGCCACCGTTTGTGACGCGTCCTATTCGTCGTCTGTACAAGTCCGTATGGTTAACTATTCATCTCCCGTCCGTTGTTGTTCATCTACTTCATGCGTTCGTTGTTTTCTGGGATTGTCTTTAGCTGCTGGTTGCTTCTAGTTTATTGGTTCGTGACGTTTGGTTGATGTCCGTTTGCTTTTTGGTTGTTTCCGGCTGTTCTCCTTCCCCGATGTCGACTACCTTCTCCGATGTGATTTGACCGATTTCATGGCTGGTTGGTGATGTCAGGTGACTGGGCTTTGTTGGAGTTCGCTGTTGTGCTCGTTTCTGTTGTTGGTTGGCTGTTTCTGGACCGTTTGCTGTTGCTGGTCATTTGCTAGCGTTTGGTTATGTTTCTGGTCGAATGGTTATGTTGCTGACTTGCTGTAGCCAAAATGTGGTGCTGATTCTGTTGCTGTAACGTTTCTACACCTTGTTACTTCTGGTTTCATTTGTTTGTTTCTGCCGCTATTTGCTCTTCATTATTGGATATTGTGGTATTCCTGTTGTTATTGTGTGGCATTTCCGCTGTTGTTGCTCTGTTGCTAGTCTCATTTGTTGATTTCATCTCATGGCTTAGTCTAAAGCTAGTGGTACTCCTGACATCATCTCCGTTACGACTAGGATTACTGATCACAAGTTAAATTTGACTAATTATCTAGATTAGAGCAAAACCATTCGTATGTATTTTTTGAGCATTGCAAATGAGGGTCACTTGACTGAGGCACCTCCGACAGATGCGTCTAAGCTTACTTGGGCTCGAACAGATGCTCACTTGTTCTTACAGATCAGGAACTCCAGTGAGAGTACCATCATTCCTTCTATTAGCCATTGCAACACGGTTAAAGACATAATGGATTATTTGGAGCTTGTGTACTTTGGGAAAAGGAATATCACTCGCATTCATGAGGTTTGTAAAGGATTTTATCATGCTGAACAAGGAGACCAGCCTCTACAAACCTTCTTCATGGATTTTAAGCGTATGTATGAGTGATTCAAGATGTTGATGCCTGTTGATGCTGATCTTCTGACACGGGTGCAGAACACGGAGAAACAAGCTATTATGAGCTTCCTTACTGCTCTTCATCCTAAATTTGAGATAGTTAGCTCTCAAATCTTATCTAGTTCTGAACTTCCTACTCATCAGGATGTCTATTCTCGTGTGTTGCAAGCTGACAGCTTTCTCAATTGACTCCTAATCCACAACTAGTGCCTTCGTTGGTGGTAATGGGGGTCTGCTCAAAGAAATTAAGGGAACCAAGGCCAAGGACTACTACTCAGCCCTCTAGTGGCATTATCTGTTTCTATTGTAAGGAATCAGGTCACACGAAACATTATTGTCGCAAGTTACAGAACAAATAGTTCTGGCTAGTTCTGCCAATATGGCTATAGCTCCTGATGACGTTCTGTTGCCTCCCCAACATCCGCCCACCACCGCTCCTAGTGCTCTTGCTACAGGTACGGTTGACTCTTACCTTGATACATCTTCCTCGAAGTGGATCATCGATTCTGGTGCCACTGATCATATGACAGGTAACCATAATCTCTTCTCGTCTTTTACGCCGTATGCCCATCCGTCTTCCATCACTATTGCTAATGGTTCGTATTCCCGTGTATCTAGTACTATTAAAGCTACCCCCTCTATTCATTTAACCTCTGTTTTGGATGTTCTTGCCTTTAATTTCCTTTCCCCCAGTCAACTTACTCAACAACTAAATTGTTTTCTCTCACTTTATCCTAACCATTGTTTGATACAGGATCTCACGACGAAGCGGATTATTGGTAGGGGTTATGAATCTGGAGTACACTATTTCCTTGATGATCGGGTGCCGCGTTCAGTTGCTTGTTCTAGTGGTGCATCTGCTTTTGCAGTTCATTGTCGTTTAAATCATTTGTCTTTGTCGTCATTAAAGAGGATTTATCCTCAATTTAGTCACTTATCATCCTTAGATTGTGATTCATGTCAATTTGCCAAACTTCATCGCGTCCCTTTGGCATCTAGAGTTAATAAATAGGTTACATCCCCCTTTGAGTTAGTCCATTGTAATGTTTGGGGTCCTTGTCCTGTTGAGTCTAAAACTGGTTTTAACTTCTAAGTACTTTGTCACCTTTGTGGATGATTTTTCTCGAGCAACTTGACTTTACTTAATGAAATCTCGTTCTGAGTTGTTCTCTTATTTTTGTAATTTTTGTGCTGAAATTCATACTCATTTTGCTGCTTCTGTCCAAACATTACGAAGTGATAATGCCAAAGAATATTTTTCGCCACAATTTCAAACCCATATGCTTCAGCACGGCATACTTCATCAGTTTTCCTGTGCCGATACACCCGCCCAAAATGTTGTTGCTAAAAGAAAGAACCACCATTTATTAGAAGTTGCTCGAGATCTCATTCTTCAAATGCATGTCCCTAAATCTTTTTGGGTGGACACTGTATCCACTGCCTATTTTTTGATCAACCATACGCCTTCTTCCGTTCTTCATGGTTTTACCCCTTACACCACGTTATTCCCCACTAAGTCATTTTACCCCTTACACCACGTTATTCCCCACTAAGTCATTGTTTCCCATTGCTCATAAGATTTTTGGGTGTGTTTGTTTTGTTCGTGATGTCCGCCCTTCGGTCTCGAAATTGGATCTTAAGTCCCTTAAATGCATCTTTCTTGGATATTCGAGGGTTCAAAAAGGGTATCGTTGTTACTCTCCTGATCTTCGCCGATACCTCGTGTCTATTTATGTCACCTTTCATGAGTCTACTGCATTCTTCTCGTCCGCCTCTTCGCCTGTTACTGCCCAGGGCGATGCTCTTGATGATCTCTTAGTGCATCAAGTCTTACCACTACCAGTTCCAGCTCCAATTCCGGAATCAGCCAAACCACCAGTGGTTCATGTCTATCATAGACGATCCAAGAAAGGTAGTATCGAGTCTCCAATTCATGACCATCCAGACTCCGCTATGTCGTCAGATCCAAGCCAATACCATGTCATTCCTACTTCTGACTATGTTCCAGATCCAGTTGTTATACCTGAACCAATTTCTGATACAATCGATTTGCCCATTGCTCTTCGCAAAGGTAAACGTACTTGCACATATCCCATCTCTTTCTATGTTTCTTACAAAAATCTGTCTCCTGCCTCCTTGTTGCCTCTTTAGATTCCATCTCCCCTCCTACAACCCTTCATCAAGCCTTAGCTCATCCGGGTTGGAATGCTGCTATGGAGGCAGAGATGATGGCCCTTGATCAAGCTGGTACCTAATCTCTGGTTGATTTACCGATGGGGAAGAAGGCAATTGGATGTAAGTGGGTATTCACAGTTAAGACAAAGGCCGATGGTACTGTGGAACGTCTTAGCGCCTTGTTGCAAAAGAGTATGATCAGAAATATGGCATTGACTACTCTAAGACTTTCTCCCCAGTGACAAAACTCTCTTTTGTTCGTCTTTTCATATCTCTGGCTGCTACTTATGATTAGGCACTTCACCAGCTCGATGTCAAAAATGCTTTCTTGAATGGTGACTTACATGAAGAGGTCTATATGAAGCAACCACCCGGTTTTGTTGATCAGGGGAAGAATGGGAAGGTATGTTGACTTCAGCGATCTCTATATGGTTTAAAGCAAAGTCTGCAAGCTTGGTTTGATAGGTTCAGCTCAGTAGTTCAAAAGTTTGGCATGCACCAACGCAAGTGTGATCACTCTATGTTTTACCAACGGACGGATGCTGATGTTATTTTATTAGTTGTATGTGTCGATGATATTGTAATTGCAAGTGACAATACCTCGGGCATTTCAGTACTCAAGACCTTCCTCAATTCTCATTTTCAAACAAAGGATTTGGGACCCTTGAAGTATTTTCTGGGAATAGAGGTTATGAGAAGTAAGAAAGGAATTCTCTTGACACAGAGGAAATATGTCCTTAATTTGTTGGACGAGACAGGAAAACTCGAAGCTACACCAAAGAGCGTTCCTATCCAAACCCATTTCTTGACATTGATGGCACAGTACCATTTGAGACATTGCCGAAAGATATGAGGAATAAACTTGATCCTGAGAAGATCAAGTCCTTTGAGAATCCTGAGAGGTATCGGAGGCTAGTTGGAAAATTGAATTATCTTATAGCAACTCGTCCTGATATCACTTTTGCGGTTAGTGTCCTTAGCCAATTCATGATGGCACCAACTGCAACTTAGTGGGAAGCCCTGGAGCATGTTTTGCACTATCTAAAAAGGGCACCTAGTCGTGGTATACTTTATACTAATCATGATCATACTGAGATTGAATGTTTTTGTGATGCCAATTATGGTGGTCCAAAAGCTACCAGACGATCTACTACATTATATTGTGTCTTTATGGGTGGAAATCTAGTTTCTTGGATGAGTAAGAAACAAGATGTGGTGTCACAATCGAGCGATGCAGCTAAATACCGAGCTATGGCACAGTCAACTCAAGAGATTGTATGGATTTAACAATTGATGAAGGAGATCGGTTATAGTGCGTCATTACCAGCAAAGTTATGGTGTGATAACAAAGCTACCTTGCACATAGCCTCCAATTCTGTGTTTCATGAACGAACGAAGAATATCGAGATTGATTGTCACTTTGTTCGAGACAAGGTCAAAGCGAACATCTCTACAGGACATGTACGGTCTAGTGATCAATTAGATGACCTTTTGACTAAGGCTCTCACTAAGATACGGGTCAACTATCTTTGTAACAAGTTGAGCTTGATTAATATCTATGCTGCAACTTGAGTGGGAGTGTTGATATATTAGTAGATATATTACTATTAATGTGATATTGATGATGAGATAAATTAGGGATACGATTGTGATTATTTGTCCATATTATTAGGGATATGATTATGATTCTGTAAGTATGGTTCTGTACAACCCTCCATTGTATAAATACCCTTTAAGGGTACATCGAATAGTAAGGATTATTCAGAACATTCTACTTCATCTAACAAGTACAATTGTTGATAAAAAGACATTCAAGAATGTAAAAATAATAGTTGGATTTCAGACATTAAAGGTACCAAACACTTCAATATTACTGAACCCACCAACAACATAGCTCAAAACAAATTGTCAAAAACTCTTTGTCATTGAGCCATTCGGACGAATGATCTAGTATCCAACACCAAAAACCCATAAATCCTTAGAAAATTTCCACTTTCACACTCCAAATAAGCCTAGCTCCTTTAAATCCATATAGTTGCTTATAGGCCCAAAACTCCATGGTATTACCAATGCAATCTCCAAGGAGTGACAGGCCATTAGAGAGGTAATGTACATGTGTTAGACAAGAGTTAGAGAAACAGCTTCTTCTCAGACCCTTCTAATTTTCGTGCTTCACCATTTGACTTTACTTTATCAATGTAAAACAGCTCTCTCACTATTATTTGGTCATTAGAACTCAAAAATAGAGATGAGTATAGACCCAATGTGTAAAACCCCATTTACGTAGTGCCTAGTCAACCCTAAAAAGCAGCACCTAGTCAACCCTGTCAATTAAGCCTAGTCAACCCTAACTGCAGATTCTTCTTCTATCACACTCTGATAGTTCCTTTTAACTAAGTCGGCGTGGAAAAGCTTCCACAGATGCCATATGAAATTGGCAGTGTGAAAAACTTGGCCTGAAATTTGGGGTACTTCTCTAGTCGATGAATGATCGAAGCAAAGGAATTGGTGGCATCCTTCCTATTCGGCCTTTTCAAATAAGCGAATGTGGACAGTAACAATGATGAAACAAGACCCAAAAGATGAAGAATAGAAACCAAGCAAAGACGGACATGTTTCTTCAACCTCCATGGCTACAAAAGTTTCCATTCCATGAGAGGTTCTTGATTCTTCAAACTTCTTATATGTGTCTCTTTGAATCTTCAATTCCTCCTCGACACATACACGTTCTTCTTGCTTCAGAATCTTGAATGCCTCATCATTGTTCTGTTTTCAACCTCAGTCTGATCATCGAGCTCGTTTGCAAACGACAGCGAAAGATTGAGAATAGAAATGAGTAGAGGTTCGTTCTTGTTCAGTGTCAAAGAGATGTCGTTGTTGAGAGAAAATGATGAGGCCTAAACAGAGCATGTCAACGCAAAAGATAGGCCAATGAAAGTGTTTACTCTTTTTTGTTGGTTGTTGTTGAGTTTTTGTTCATCTTCCTTGATAACCACATTCATTTTCTATGCGCTCGGACCCTTGTAAGCCCTCTGGTTCTTTGAAATTGTTATTTGTAACTTCAAATCCAAGATTCTTACAAATTTTTCTTCATCTTCGTACCGTCCTTCAATTTCACCATTGCTTCTATCACCGGTTCATTTTGTTTCTGGTTTTTCACGTCGTTTATATCGACGCTGTCATCTTCATCTATTCCATTTTCTATTCAAATTGGTGGAACACAAGCTGGAGCTAGATACACCACAACTATGGCACATACCACCCATTAAGATGGTGAATAGGAATTTATGTGCTTTATTTATACCTTATCTCTGTCATACTCTTGAATTACTGAACCAGTTCTTCGAATAGATAGCTGTCGGTGGTGGAGTGAACTGTAGTAGAAAGCACTCAACTATCTTCCCAACCCCAACAGCTCCCAGATCTCATCATTTTGGCTTTATCCAACCCAAAGGTAGCACTTGGGCATCCATCCAAGCATTTTCCTATGCTTTTGAATTTATATTTACAAACCTATAACAATGACCCCTTTTTCAATTCCACTTTCACATCACTTACCTCTAACCCAAACCTAAACCTTATACCTTACCATCACTCACCAAGTGCTTCTCTATGCACTCAGAAGAGCAATTTCCTATGTTTTGCCCTGAGGCCAAGACAAATTTCTAGGGGAAAGATCCTAATAGAACACTACTCACCTATGGCAGAAGGGGTAAACAGGAAAGATTATCATGAGATGTTGAACTAGTGGGGGGAACAAGTCAATAGAAAGTGGGTCTGGGACTAGTGCACGTTAGAACCACTAAGATAGAGGATTGGAATTTATGTGCTTCATTTCTACTTTTTTTCGGCTATATTCCTTAATTAGGGTCACTCCTTTGCTAATCTAGATAGGTAGAAGCTGTTAGAGGAAGAGTCAGATTATTATTGGATTTTTCGGATTAGTAAAATCCTTGCACATATTATATTATTATGTAATTATTATTGCACAACCTGGAAAACAAGTACAGCATATCAGTTTCTGAACTCTAAGCTCCCCATCTAATAATTAAACTATGATTGACCAAGAATCAACCAACCCACACATGAAGCTACAGCTGACAGAATATAAAGAAAGACAACATAAACCAACCTCATAAAGTGCTATCTCTTCCTCAGGATCAAAACCAGTCATTTCATTCAGCTTTCTCAAGATTTCTGATGGCTTACCAGTACCCTTAACAAAAAGCCTTCCAACATAACTGCCATTGTAAGGAGGGGGTTATGAAATCAGCTGAGTCTTATACCTCAACATATGTTAGAATAAACAAGTTATGCATTACCGCAGCTCCTCTTTTTCAGGATCATATAGCTTGAAGAAAAGTAAAATATCATCCTTTGTCTTCTCAGGAGGTGCAATGGGTCGTCGGTCCTAAATAACAAAAAAAAATTGTCACAGGACTGTACAAATTACCATTTGATGCTATCAAAGTGTTGTACTCAAACATTACCAGCCCCATCTCCACTTCCAAAAACAACTTTAGTTCAGCATTGTGAACTTTATTTGATACCTCCCTCAATTGTCCAACCTGCAATATAGTAAGAGGATCAAGATAAAGTAATACCCACATTTATACCATACAGAAATGGAGAATCAACAGCAAATAGATAGGACATACAAGAAATAGAACGAACCAACAGAACAACCAGCAAGATTCATTTAGTCATAAGATCCAAAACAACCAATTTAGGTAGTGCACTTCATTTTTGGGAAACAAAAAAACAGCCAACCACAGTTGGAGAAATCAAAGGGATAAATGACAAAAAAAACAATAATAAGGAAACAATACAGGTAGATTTAACCATACGGTCCAATAAAAAGTTTGAAACCAAATGAAATTAACATGTCTTGCAATAAGATGGAATAAATCAATAATACAGAAACCATATAGGTGTGATATAAAATTTTAGTTCAAAAATAAAAACCATAAGAACAAGTTAAAAAGATCTATGAAAGAGAAACATATGAAGCTTGCAATTGATGCCAAATCAAAATTTGGGCCTTGTGATGGGAGTGACATAAAGGGCACAACAAGAAAAGAACCAGACAAATAAGGAAAGACTTCAAAAAAAGAAGATTTTACAGATTGTGTCTCCTCCATGGGTGTCAATGGCCGGTTAGGACGATATGTATGGTTTTGTCGCTTGGCCCATAACCAAAAGCGTTGCAATTGCACTGGTATGCCATACTCTTTGGCAATTTCCTCCTGCATTTTATATTTAATGTAAACAAACATAAGGATCAAGCAAATGAAAAGGGGTAATTGAAAAATGCACTATGAAGAATATGTAACAATCATAGCCCATATTGTATTTTTATTTTGCAGATACTACGGTCTAAAAATAAGCAGACAGCAGAGGCTCAAGCAATATATATTTTATCTTCTTCCAGTCAAAACATCATAAGCTCTGCATCCAATTCTCAGTTCTATTTGTTGTATGATAACTCTCCTTCCGGAAACAACCTCAATGATCTTTTGTTCTGAGAAAGACAAGAAAAACCCTGCTTTTCCCTAAAGTCACTGAGACCCATCCTGCCTTTGTTAAAAAAACATGTTAACTAACATAGAAAATATTAAAAAAACTGACACTAGTCTCTATCTATTAGCATGAAAACATGGAGGTCAAAACTCAAGCAAGGAAAAACAAGAAATACAAATGGAATGCTCAATCCAAATTTGAGCTTGAAATGATGTTCATATAACATTTGTCTCAACAAAAAAGCTACTCCTTTTGTCCTATTTATAAGGCAAAGAGAGAAAATGTTTTTTGGTCCTATATGTAAGTCATGTCATTAAATTTTTTATATTAATTTACAATGTTACCCTTCATTTATTGTTGTGTAGGGTGAATGTATATTAAAATAGGGATAAAGTTACAAACTTGTTAAATTTTAAGGCAAAGTTAGTCTGGTTCAAAACATTTTTGGGTTCTAACAAAATATGTTGGAAGTGACTTATAGAACTAAAGGAGTATACATTGATAACAACATTCATATTACCATATTATTTTCATGCTGGAATGTCAATGAGACCACCCCTTATCTATGAATAATTTTTTAACATTATTTTCCTCTAACTACCATAAATGATGGCTTAAGTAATATAACGTAAAAATAAAAATTTGGTCTATCTCGACTTTATACAATAAAACATAAACTCAATATTCAAGTCTAGTCAATGCAGCTAAATAGGCAAAGTCAGAAATAAACCAAAATTAGTTAGTACATGCCAAGTCAGGATACTACTTGCAAAAGAACTTAAGAGCATGGTAAGTGATGATACCCTGAAGAAGCTAAAAGGCATCTGCTTTTGGAACCGGAAGCTCCTCACTTTGTCATGGTCTACAAGGTCAAAATATATATCCCTTCCAATTTGCTCTGCGAGATCTTCATCCCGTGCAACCTAAGAACAAGTGCTATCAATGATTTTTCCCCGCAATCAGTAATATTCAAATTGTAATTTAACTTGGACCCCTACAGAACTGGCCTCTGGAAGTAAATACAAGACACAAAAAAGTTGTTATTGATTAAGAAAAAGATTGGAAAGCTAAGAACCTTTATAATAGTATAAAGATGAGCCTCAGCCTTTTCTTTCTTTTTGTGCTCTTTCTCTTCTTGTTCTTTCTTCAACCTCTCCTGCAAAATCCATTGTACGACATGGATCAGTTTCCCAAGAATAAAGCAACAGAAATAGCATGAAAAAAGTCATGGACTAACAGAATCCCCTGCTTCAGAGGTTCATAGTTCAGAGAATAATAAATTGAAATTCACTGATCTAATTACTGCTCACGAAGGAGAAAAAAGATAAAAGTGATGATTGGAGAAGGTTAGCTAACATCAGTCAGCAAGCTGATTGCATTAGCTGTCAGTCTATGACAAGCTCTTATGTATCAAAATATATGACAAGCTGGCTGAATATTTTAGAACATAAATTTGCAAGTTAATAACAAAACTTTGCCATATAACTTGAACTAGTTCATTCTGAGCCCCAATTGTAAATCCAAATAGCATCTCACCCTCAAATGTTCAGCAATGTCTTTCTCATCAACATTGCATATTATTTTGTCCCTGTCACTTTCACGTATATACACCAACATATAAGCATTTGAATACTTCGTGAATTTGAAAGGAGTGTTGTTGAATCCAGGATTGGTCTGTGGTAACTGTCAAAACAGAGATGGTTGAACCGTAAACAAATATTCAAAGGTTTAAGGATTTCAGACAGTGGCAGCCACAGAAAAATAAATTACCTCCTCCTCTCCACCATATTGTTCCTCTAATGCCCGTTTTATGTCTTCTTTTGTCACCCTCTCATCATCAAATTTGTACCTGAAAAAGGCAATTAGATTTCCAAGCACAAAATGCAGAAAATGACAAGGACAGTCATTAAAAAAAATGCAATATAGAAAAACTATGAAAAGAGGCCTACCACTTGCTGCATACACATGCTCATTTAAATGCACTTAAAATTATATTTCACCAAATCTACAATACTCCCCCTAAAAACTTGAGCGTTTTTTAATCAAATAAAAACTTATGCTTGTTAATAAATTGAAAACTAGAACAACAATCTGAAAATAATAAGTGTGTTCATCAAAACTGATTTATGCACTTCTGTGCAATATCCTAGACCCAGAAGAACATCTCAGGGAAATAGTGAAATAGTCCCATGCACCATCTCCCTCATACGAAAGACAAGCAAGATTAATTAGCAAAGGACACTAAAGATATGTAAACACTTGTACATACCACTGATCAGAGAGAGTTGGCCTGATAAAAGCATAATAATGTCCACCATGCACACCACCACTGTGAACCAAAACACTGGGAAAAAAGTTCAACATCAGGCAATAAACATAAAAAAGAAGTGCATAGAACTAATAGCACTATTATAGACTGATAAAGAAAAGAGTAGGGGGGAAGACTATGAGGATAAAGCTTCGAGAGAAACAGGGAACTGAATAGTGCACTGCCATTAACTGCCAATGACAACAATCTAAGTTACAGTTCTTAGCTTTATTTATAGGAACCGTAGGATAGGCTATTGCCACTAACTAATTACCCAACAGCAATAACAAACAATTCATTTTCCTACCAATGGCATTGAAATGTAGTGGCACAAAAGCTTCTCTTTTAAGTGGGAGGTCACTGGTTCAATCCCACTTCTAACTTCAAGACTGCCCTCTCTAAATAAGAAAAAGCAATTCCCTTTCCCATACACAATTATATACCATTGACATCGACAACATGAAAAGTTACAATAATTACCACATTTCCACATACTTCTGCTGATAAAATTTGGTTTGACAGAAGTTATCAAATATTCTTTTTTATGGAAAAAAAAAATGAAATCGTACAAGAGAAAGTACTAATTCTTGATTATAAGAAATCCTCAAAACCAGGAAAAAAACACACAAGCGCACACAAAGAAAACCAAAAAAAAAAAACAAGTGTAACACAAGCTGCGAAGCTAACAAGTGTTATTAAATACTCCCTCCATTCCTTTTTGTAAGAGACAACTAACCAAATCATGTTGGTTAAATTAGTTAGAGACAATAAACGTAAAAATGTAACTTTTTTTCCAAAAAATACTCTTATTTATGGGAGGTAGAACGTAAGAGAAGAAAAAATAAATTACTGGAAAAAAGAGGTGTGTGGTGGAGAGAGTGTGGATGCATGCAATATCAGGGCAAAATGGGCAATTAACAACAAAAATTGGAGATGGCCTCTATATGTCTCTCATAAATAGGAACAAGCAATACACAAAAATTGTCTCTTATAAAAAGAAACAGGAGTATTAATCACCCAACACCAATTGTGGCTGGGTTGAATGAATGGCAAGGCACTCAACAACCCTTAAATATATATTTAAGGTCTCAAGTTTGAGCCTTGTGGATGGGATGGGACAAACCATGTTGAGAGAGCTTCCTCCCAATTGGGACCCAACCTAGCTCTCTCTGAATTAGTAGTTGTTAGTACTGGACACTAGATGGCTTACACCAAGAATATAATAATTACCCAATCATTAGTGATCCTTCATGCATAATTTCACCTATATTCAGGACAAGAATTGTACTCTAAGATGATTCCAAGTATCATGTTTTGCAAAGAATAATCAATCCCCGTATCCAAAGTACCAACCAAAAACTTGTTTCCTAAAGAATAAACATATAAACATGTCCCCAAAAAATTTAGGAACTAGTAAATCCCATAAATATTTCATATGATTTGTTTGTAAGCATTCTGTCCAAAATTCAGTATCACATCTTTGCCATGGCTTTCTTATTTCCTCTTATGTAAATATTTAGTTAAAGGCAGCAAACTAAACATGGAAGAAGTATACACAAGATCCCCAGGGAAAATGAAATAATGAACAAATCAAAAAGGTAAAATTACCCATGAAAAAGCTAGTAAGGCAATAATACATATACAACTTCAAAAATTATAACTACATCATTGATCTATACCTGTGAAGTGTGTAAAGGTTGCGGACACTCCTATCAGCATCAGGTGATAAATACTTGCCATTCTCTCGGTCAAGATCAAGTTGCAAGGGAAACTCATATCGATCATTAATCTACAAGGAAAGCATAGAAAGAAAATCAACCTTCCATGCATGCCAAACAGAACAACATCTCTCGAGTACCATAGAAGTTATTATCAAATGATGCTGCATAGCATAAGATTCCCGACACTTGATCACACAAGAAATGAGGAAGCAGGCAACTAGAAAAATCATAATCAAATAGCTCCCTAGCAGCATTAAGCAAGGAAAAATGAAGCAATTAAAGATTTCTTTAAAAGGATCAATGCCGATAAACTACGCCAGGTGGAATTCCGCTGTGGTTCCCAATGTTACAAGACATAACTTTCTGAATTCCACCCAAGTTTCTCAAGTGCTTCCCCACACATGAATATCTTGTGATGCCACTTAAATGATAAGGGGTCCTCCAAAAACTCTTATTTGCATAAACAATAACATTTTTAATGGATAACTGCATGCCACCAAGAAAATGAATACTATTGTACACTGTCACATAAAGCTGGAATTAGGTTCACATTGCAAGATCCATCTAAGAACATCATCCCTCTAAAAAATAGGAAACCTAAGCAATTCCTTGCATTCACAAACATGTCTCATGCCATGGATGTCTGGAAACATGAGCCATGAAAACCCGTACCTGGTCATGAACATTATGTAAACGTTGAAGCCCTTGAACTGTTTCTTCTAATGCGTGTAGATGCTCCTCTGTTCTATTTTCCATCATCGGTTTACTTCCTAAGAACGTGGGATAGGCAATCAAGGCCAAGGAAAGTTGGCTCTGATACCTATGTCGTGTAGAGACGGTAGGAAAGAGGGAGAAAAGAGAGTGAAGGAAGAGGGAAACAGAGGGAGATAGAGAGCAGGAGAGACAGAGATAGACAAGAGAGGGAGGAATAAAGGAACAGACTCAAATCTTTCTTACTCATAAGCCATGTTTACAAACTACCCCAATCCCAATATTCATAGACCTAAGGCACTAACAACCCTTGACGTGCTCCTAACTAACTCCGTTCAGTTATTATATTTACATATCATAAGAACACTAGAAGCAAAATTTAGATGACTTAGAAAAATTGAAGAGCTGAGTCCTTCACATGCTGGGAAACAAATTCCCAGAAAATGAAATGAGTGATGTGTCTGATTGACTACCAACCTTCACCATTGTATCTCGCATAAAGTCATATTCAAATCTTTTCAGCTGAAGCTGAAGGACAGGAGGAAAATCAATGAATAGAACACCCTTCTTAGCATCCTGAAATAATAATGCATCATCAAAATTACATCAGTTCCTGCGTCAAGCTCATAAAATAAAACTAAACAGAAGCTTGTATTCCAGTAGTAAATACAAGCAGCTCAAGGTAACGTCATAAAATCTTTCTGAACAAAATTCCTTTTTTCTTCGAAGTGGAAAATCCCTATTTTTGTGTTTTTTTTAAGTGGCAAATCCTCTTACCCATAATGCCTGTAAAAAATTGAAACTAGAATTGTCAGAAATTTGTACAAGGCAACCTTTTGATGAATTTAAACCGTTTAGTATTTTTTTATAAGAAACAAATTCAAGATGACATGGTGATTCAGAAAGCCAGAAGGGTAAAAGCTATATCATACAGTTGGTGCCATCCAGAGAAAGAGAAGTTACATGCCACAGCTTTTATAAGGGAAAAACATCAACGCAATCGCAACCACAGACAAATAGTTTTCAACACTTTAAGGCCATTACAATTGCAAGAGCCACAATTCTCTCAATGGGATGGCAATAATTCATCAAAAAGTAAAAAATATCGAAGAAAATCTACCCAGAAAATGCAGATTTTCCTCATATCGCAAATAAATTAAACTTTCCAACATCATTACACCGTCACTTCAGCACTTGGTAAACAATTGCAACTAACCTGCAAACCATATTGTTCAGCATGATACCTGTTGTCACCTTCAAGCCGCTCAACCTCTACATACTTATCAAAGGAAGCATAAACATCACAACAGCCTTTGACATCTAACTGGAGGTCTAAAATGCACGTCAAATTTAATTAGCAACATAAGATACACATGGAGATATGGGGAAGAAAATAGAGCACGCATATAAAAGTACCATAAAATGACTCCTTTCTAGTTGATTTATAGTCGACATTGATGCATTCAATGTAGTTCATATGGTGCCCTTCAAATAACTTCTGTATTGTTTCCTCAACAACAGTTCCCTAATAGAAATAAAGTGTAGAAAAAACAAGTCACATTTAATATAATAATAATGATACCATTCACAAAAATTCACATGTAAACATCCCAAAGGCCTTCCAATACCTTCATTTTGTCTTCAAGTTTTTCACAAAGGACCCTATTTAGTTCCTGAACATCATGCTGCATGAAAGAGTCATATGTATCCCATCCAAAAGACTTTGTCAGCTCCTTTGTAGCAACACTGGTGTCACTATACTGCAGCTTGTAAAATAAACTTTGCAAAGCCAAAGGAATGCTTCCAGAAGGCATATCATTCTCTGTTGTGGGCATATGATAAACAGCCTGAAATGTTATATCCATGGACCAAGATTCCCATTATTATACAATCAAACATGTGAA
>JANTPZ010084254.1:0-16670 GCA_025593235.1 Vachellia pachyceras
AAAAAAAAAAGGGAACAGTGAACAGTGAGCCAAAGGAGAGCAACTGAATGGCATGGCAACTAAATGGAAACAGATTCAGTTGAAAGCTAACTAAATGGGACCCAGGAAAGAGGAGGACATCTGGCAGACCAGCAGATACTGGAGAGCAGGCTTCTATCCGAAGGACACCTTTTTTTACCCAGCAGATTTCACTATCCATCCCCTGCAGACAGATCACGAGGGCTGCAGATTTGTGGCTCCCATCACTTCATCATCCTTCGAGAAGCACTTCTCCCTTCGGACCAGAGAAAACTCCATCCACTTTCTACTGCTTTCACTTGATCCAACTGGACACCGGGCCAAGAATCACCATCCTTCATTGCTCAGATATCACCCCAAGCTGCAGAGATCTTTGCAACTTCATCCATCTATCTTTCCTCGTAAGTTCATCGCTGTGAGAGGCGGTCACTTTTCTCCTCCAGCGTGTGATCACCTCACCTGATCCAGCAGCCTTCTCGTCCACTTCACTCATCGGTTTTTTGATCACCTCCGCGCCACTATTCCACTACCATGCGTCAGACCAGGGGCTTGCAGATTCACGAGCTGAACTTGGTCTCCTCTTGAATCTGTTACTGTTGAGAGCAGCCTGCATCTTGGAGTTATCCAAGCCTCGTCACTGTGAGCTCTGGACAACACACCAGCCGCGTAAAGAAGCTTCAACCACAGCTCGCGCAGCACCGTCGTGCTCCCTCCGCTCATTCCCTCATTCGTCCAGCACTACCTCCTACCAGTTCCGGCTTCATCTTTCTCGCTGTCGTTTTCTCGGATCAGCACGACTTTTCAAGGAGGCAGCTCGTCACTTCTGTCCAGCGCAGCTCTTCACCTGATTCGACTTCCAGATCTCGTTAGCTCTGCCATTTCTGAGAAGCATAACCTCATCACAGCTCCAGCAACGAGACCATTCCAGCTGCTCTTCCATCCACCTTTTCTCGCTGATCTTGATTCCAGCTATGGCAACGCTTGCATGTCAATTTGTTGCTGCTACAATCTGCCTCATGTCTAGCTAATCTTCCTTTACCTTCCCAAGAGCTGGACAAGCCTGAGATCCATGAGTACAGGGAGTTCAATAATTTTACATTCCTCTCTTTAAATTCATTGTTAACCTGTGATGACATGGCAAAGCACTTGAGGTTGTAGAGTGGAATTCATGCTTTCTTTTTGTTCATAATCAGAACATATGATTGGATTCAACTGCACTTGTTCAGAGATTGTTTTCTTGATTTAGAGTAGCTTCATTTTAATCTTGACAAGATATTGTTCCAGGATTAATTGTTGCGAATGATTCAATGAGCACTGTAGATTTGCATTGTTCTAAAGAAGCAACTGAATAATTGAATGTTTGTCTGATTATGATATGATGCACGCAATCAATTGATTCTCTGATATAAGGCATTTAGGGGTCAATGAGGGCAGAAGTCATAACTCTTGGGAAGCAATCTAGATATTGATTCACTTGATTTTCCAGTTTGTTGCATCTCGGTTTAGGAAGGTAAGAAAACCAAAATAAACAATGACTAGATAATTTTGCTTAGTCAGAATTTGTAAGAAGAATCAGTTTCATCTCCTAAATTGTTGAATTAAATTGCTAGCTAATTGCTTAGAGACACTAAAGCTCCTTTTAGATCGACCTTAGGATTGTGCCACTAGCTACATAATCTTGAGTATAAAATTTGACCTTAAAGCGACTAGAGATCACCGCTACATAATCGAAATGTCACCGAGTGTTTAGACAAATCGCTACTAAACTTAGAAAGTTTCCAAGGTAGCGCCTTGTATTTACAGCAGTTTCGGTAGCAGTTTTCATGAGAACTGCTACAAATTAGCAGCGATTTCTTTAAAACCGTTACTAACTGAACACCTATAAATACCCTTACCCTTCCTCATTTCTTCACTTCTAAGTTTTTAAAAAGTCAAATCAAAAGAAGTTTTCAGAATTCCTTTGTTTTCTCAAATTTTTTAAATACTTTAATTTAATATTTTTAAGGTTGGTTTATTTAAGTTTTTATAATTTTTTTAAAATTATTTATTTCTAGTCACCCAGAATTGATCAAATAGTACTTCTCTAGTTTCTTTTAAAGTTATTTTTTCTTCATATATTTTTTTCATTACCAACTTTTTTTGTAGATGGCTGATTATGATCCTAGTCATAGGCCTAAAAAGAGCCTATGATCCCTGAGGATGATATCCCTAATCTTGGCAAAGCTGAGGCTTGGGTCCCACACACTGGTGGTGTCGGCGCACATGTGGAGCAGATCCATAACATCAATGTCGATGATTTCGAATTGAATTATCAAGGGCAATTTACCGTCACGTTATTCAAGTGTTTCTAGGCAAATACGACAACTCCTCGTGGAATCACTATAGATGAGTTGGGCATCACATCTGTAAATTTCTCAAGGCTCATTCACACATGTGACTCTCAGGATAATAAGCCGTATATTTTAGCATCAGAGGCACAACAAGTTTATTATGTGGAAGATGAGAAGCATAGAGATTGGAGCATGGTTGTTTATCTTAAGCTAAGAGATCTTTATGACATGGGTGATAGTGATAAATAGTTGATACATGAGGCGGATCCATTCCATCCTATTGATTTTGAAAACTTCTTTCCCGAAGAAGATGACGATTTACCACTTGTCAGAGCTGTTGAAGATGAACAAACAAATCAGGTATGTAATATATGTAATTTTATTTGTTTCAATTATATTTTTTTTACAAAACTCATGTATTTGTAGCGGTTCTAAAACGCTGCAAATGGTAAAAGCCACTGCAAAAACCGTTACCTAAAATGCTGCAAAACAAACCACCACTAAAGAAACCACTGCAAAACACAGTTATTTAAACCGCTGCTAATTCCGGCCGAACATCATATAAATACCTTTTCCCTCTCTTCTCTACTTCATTCACTCTTTTTCTGTCTGTTTCGTTTTCTACTATTTCTATATTCTCATTTTTATTTATTTATTTATTTTATTTTGAATTGTTTTTAATTATTTTAAAATTTTTGTTTTCATCTTTCAATCCAAGCAAGGCATGGTGGTGTTTTTTAGAATTTAAATTTGTTCGGTGATAAAGAGTTAATAAATTTGAGTTAATTAATTTATTAATAATTTTTTAATATGTTAGTTTTTTTTTTTTGCATTTTTTCATTTTATCCCAAGTCATTGGGTATTACATATGTCGTGTAGTTAAAAGTATTTACAAAGTTTAAATAATTTATTAATTATAGGTTCTACGTTATAATAAAAATAAATTGATTAAACTTAAAATAACTTATTTTTCTATTTTCACGAAGTTTAGTAGCGGTTTTGGAACCACCACAAAATTCCCTGGTGAGAGTTTTTAATTTTTCTAGAATTGGCGGGCTTTTTGAAATTTCACATGCATTGGTAATGGTTTTATAATCGCTACAAATTTCACTATAAAAAAGGCAGTATTAGTAGCGGTTATTTTGTGTATTTGTAGTGGTTTTATCTGCAACAAACACATGTTGTAGTGGTTTGCTAAACCGATACAAAACCTACCATGGCAAATGATTTAACAGCGTTTCAAAGAACCGCTGCGCACATTGAATAAGCTGCTACTAAGTTTCCAGCATTTGAAATAAAACCGCTACAAAGTTTGTACATAACCGAGGAGTAGGGATGACTTGCGAGAATTTGTAGCGGACAAAAAACCACTACTAATCTAGCAAAATGCGACAATTGAACATGTCGTTTGCAGCGGTTTTAAAACTGCTCCAAAGTAAAAAGGAAATTCCCGCCCTATTTTGATGGTGCAAAAATTTTCCCTCCAAAAATCTACAGTGGTTTCTGAAACCGCTACTAATTTTAAATGGAATTTCGTGCCTTCTTTCGATTTTTCCCTCCAAGATTTTGTAGTGGTTATAAAACCACTACTAAAAGTCATTAAATTGACAAAAAATGTAGTGGTTTTAGAACTGCTACTCAATGTCAATAAATTTTAAAAAAACTCGAAAGTTGGAAAATAAATATATAAATGAAACGCAAAAAAAAAGCTACAGAATTTGAACACGAAAAAATTGAACATAAAAATATTTTACATAAAATATATAGCTACAGAATTTGAAATTTGGAAAAATAATTCTAACTTTTTGGCAAAAAAAAACTAGTTGAACAAAATTAACATAAAAAAAATTATTATCAAACGAAGAGATTAAATAAAAATTTAAAAATAATACCAAAATAAAAGTATAATATAAATACGAAAATATAAAATTTGAATCCAAACTTAAAGAACATGAAAAAAGACAAGAAATAGATGAAGAGAAAAAAACCAATACGTGTAAAAAAACCAGGTAAGGAAACCAAAACAAACATCTGGAAGCGCAACGAAATGCCAGAGCTAACTGAAGCAAATGAGGGGGAAGGGATATTTATAGGCTCTCCAGAGTAGACTAGTAGCGGTTTATCTCTGGGAAATTTGTACCAATTTTATTTAGCAGCGGTTTATGTCACATACATTTGCAGTGGTTTGTGGTGGTAACGGTTACGTCTGTAGTGTTTTAGGTGGCTATTTTTTGCAGTGGTTATTGGGATTTATAGCGGTTTAGAACTACTACAAATATTGATGGTTATTTAAGAAAAATTACGTATCTGATTTATTTATTCATCTTCATTAGCTCTCACAAGGGGTAATTCTTCATCTCCTTCGGGAAAGAAGTTATGAAAAGTAGTATGCTTGAATGGTTCCGCCTCATATGTCAACTGTTCATCACTATTACCCATATTATAAATATCTGTGGGCTTAAGATGAACAAACATACTCCAATCTTTATGTTTCTGATCTTCGACATAATAAATTTGTGCCTCTGATGCTAGAATATACAGCTCATCGTCTGGAGATTCACCTGTGTGAATGAGCCTTGAGAAATTTACAAATGTGATGCCCAGCTCATCAGTGGTTATTCCATGAGCAGTTGTCGTATTTGCCCAAGAACACTTGAATAATGTGACGTTGAATTGACTCTGATAATTCAGTTTGATAATGTCCACCAGTTTTCCATAGTAGGGGATAACTCCGAAACGCATGTCACCATCACTAGAGCTCACATAATTTCTTGTACCGAAGGTCCCAAAAACCCCAGAATTTTGGGTGAGAGAACCTTGATCGTGTGAAATTGTGCAGAACTTAAAGCCGTTGACATTGTATGCGATAAACCTTCTCGCATACTGGAGCGGACCAATGGAAAGATTTATCAAATCAACTGGGTGGGGGTTGTTACTATTGCACATTCGACGTGCAAACCAACATGGGAATTCTCTATGCACCCTTCTAGCAACTTCAACGGAAGTCTGTGTCCTGATACACAGTTGTCTCTTGACATAACTTCTGAATTCTCTATCATGATTAAATATATATTAGATGAGTTGGTAAACATGTGTTAAATTAATAACATAATGGGTTGATACTAATACTCACTGAATGAAAGGATCAACTTGACTGCAATTGATGAGGACATGCCAATGTGCCTGTAGCATCTCATTAGGAGTGACATTGTAATATTGATGTCCTCCAACTGATCTTCCAACTGGAGGGAATAAATTGCTTGTCGATGTTGAAAGACCAAAATCAGGGTAATCTCAACACGAGGACAACGGTTGAAAAATGTCTTGATATCATCGAAGTATTGTGATCAAAAGTTCAGGACCTCATCCCCTATATAACATTCTGCTATTGAACCCTCTGGCCATACCTTATTCCTAACATATGACTTCAACTTCCCTAAGAACCTGTAATAAGTTCAAACATTAAAATAAATTAGTAAATTGGTGATAAACTGATCTATATACTTAATACGTGTAAATAATGTGTGTGTGAGTACCTTTCAATGGGATACATCAAATGATATTGAATCGGGCACCGAGTTTTGCCTCTTGAACAAGGTGTACGGTGAGGTGCACCATGAAGTGAAAAAGGAAGAAGGGAAGATCATCTCCAAATGGCACAATATGGGAAGATCATCTCCAAGCATCTTGATGAATTCCCATGGATTGTAAATCCTTACTGGCTCGTAGATGATCTTTGGATTTCCCATATTCATTCAACAAGGTGTACAAAACATTATCACACACATTCTTTTCAATGTGCATCACGTCTAGACTGTGACGTAACATATTAGCCTTCCAATAAGGAAGAGTAAAAAATATACTCCTATTCTGCCATTACTGAATTGGGTCAACCTCCAAAGTAATACGTGGTCTCCTTCCGCCTCCTTCTGAATCATCCTTTTTTCCAAACTCAAAATAAACATTGTCAAGCTGACTCAAAATATTGGAACCACTTGACATGACAAGTGGTCTTATTCTTTCCTGTTTTCCATCAAAACGATTCCTCTGCATCCTAAATTTGTGCTTCCCATCAAGAAATCAGCGATGTCTGATAAAGCGCCATTTCCAACTGTATGGAAGCGGCAATGGCTCTGCATCAAAGTTACACCCGGGACATGTGAGTTTAGTATGCACGTTCCATCCAGATAAAGTTCCAAGACCTGGAAAGTTACTTATCATACATATCAAAGCCTTACGCAATTTGAACAGCTCCTTACCATATGCATCATATTTTTTAATCCCATCTACCCATAATTCAACCAACTCCTTTATCAAAGGTTACAGGTAGACATCAATATCATTTCCCAGTGCTTTCTTTCCTAGGATGATCATAGACAAAATGAATGAGTTATGTTTCATATACATCCTGGAGGTAAATTGTATGGAACTAACACCACATGCCAAATATTGTAACTTGTGCTATCAGTCACCAGAGCAAGGTGTATGTTTCCAGGATCTGCTGTAAAATCTGGAAATTCTTTGTCAGACCCTTTTCAAGCCTCAAAATCTTATGGATGTCTTAACTTAACATTGGAATTAGCTTCAACAGCATGCCGCCTAATGTGCTCAGCTGTTTCAGTCGAGAGATACAATCTTTGAAGTTGCGGCTTCAAAGGAAAATACCTAAGAATTTTTGCAGGTTTCTTCTTCTTATTCTTCCCCTTCCCTTCCGGCTTGTATCTCGAGGTGTTACGCCACTTGCAAATTTTTCTATTCGCATCTTCTCCCTAATAAAGCATTCAATCATTTGGACATGCGTGGATTTTTTTGTACTTCAAGCCCAATTTATTGATAATCTTCTTCATATCATAAAAAGATGCCGAGATCAATGCTTCAGGGAATGCGCCGAGTAATGATTTTAATATCATTGACATTCCCATATCATATATACCTTATAAACATTTAATATGGTACAATTTAATTAAAAATGATAATTATGTTGATGCCATATTTTGATGATAACAAAATAATTTCAGGAATTATGAAGCTTAGATTGCTGTTGATTAACTGTTTATGATGAAATAATTGAGTTTGTATGAAAGTATTAAGAATACTCGAGTATTATATTTTGAAACTCGAATATTAAGCTTTTTCATGTGTTAAAAATCAATGCTTTTAGACGACACTCGAGTTATTGTTGAAAGTGTTGAGAATACTTGAGTAATGAATGTTGATACTCAAGTACTATGAGTTAAAATATTTATGTTATTCAACACTTTGAGTGAAACTTGAGTATTAGGTTGAAGTGTTGTAAACATTCGAGTGATATTTTTGAAATACTCGAGTATTGGTACTGGAAATGTTTTATAACTGAATACTGTCATGTGAAACTCGAGTATTGATGTTAAAGTGTTGACAATACTCGAGTATTGTGTTGTAATACTCGAGTATCAAGCTTATTTTCAAAATACTACTCAACACTCGAAGCTGAATACTCAAGTTACAAATGGAAGTATTGGAAATACTCGAGTATTGTACTCTATACTCGAGTATCGAGTTATTTTCAAACTTGGCACAACACTTGAAGCAGAACACTCGAGTATATAATGAATGACAACACTCGAGTATTAGTTTTGCAAAACTTGAGTATCGAGCTTCTTTTTTAAACTAACACAACACTTCCATCTGAACACTCAAGTAATGGTATGAAAAATGATAACACTCGAGTACTATGATTTCAACACTTGAGTAATGATGAAGGAAGTGACAACACTCAAGTATTACAATCTGAACACTCGAGTATTGTGCTATTTCAAAAGATTTTACTTCAAGAATTTTCCTAAACACTCAAGCAGTAACTGAAAGTATTCCTAACACTCGAGTATAAAAATTTTAACAATTGAGTATTTATGCTTAAACTTCAAAACTTTTGCAATACTTTCATCAAACACTCGAGCAACTTCAAAAGTGTTATAAAAACTCGAGCATTGAATCAAACTCACTCGAGTACTAGTTTATGAAAATCAAAATACACTTGTTTGCTTTGGTCATCACTCGAGTATTGAGAAACAAACTCGAGTATTGCTTCACGCAACGACTATTTTTCTCTGATAGCTTTTACCTACTCTCTGCAACTTTCCTTATTTGTTTTTAACAAAGTTCAAATCTCACCTGTCTTCATAAATGCATAAATACTGAATCATAGAAAGAGAAAATGCTATCCACACCTATTGCAGATAGATTGCATGAATCAACCATCGTCATCTACATTCCTGAGACGCATTTAATGCACCACTAATGGCGAAGCTAAAGAGGTAGTTGATGAGAGTAACGGACATTAAAATCTCTCTAACGGCAACCTTATCACTCCTCATCTATAAAAAGACCAAGCATTCATTACAGAGAAGGAAGAGACGGGCATTATGAACATTCAAAGATATTCATTACATTTTTTGTAAATCTTTCAATATTATTCTGTACTTCATTATTAGCCACTACTCTTTGAGAGAGTCTCTTTGAGCAAATATACATTTTAAATCTCTGAAAAACTCAAGGTTGGGGCCTTGAGATTGTTGGGCTGAAAGTGAGATAAAAAACAGAGGGTGTGTCACTCTGTTTTAATGAAAAGTGAAAGGGGGAGTGAATTCCCATTTGTACTGGCTTAAGAAGCCTCAGATTGCTGATAGTGGATTTGGAAATCTCAAAGGTGCTCTGAGAATTGGACGTAGGTCAAGAGGACTGAACCAGGATAAATCTCTGTGTTTATCTTTCTTCTTCACTCTCGGTGACTTTGTTCTTACTTTTGTGATTTAAAGTTTTTAATTTTTTTTAAAGTGACCAATTCACCCCCTCGTAGTCAAATCCTATTCTAACAAATTCGAATACTTTCTACACCCAGGATATAGAGCTTTGTTGGCTTCTGCCATGAGCTCAAAAAAAGTACGAGCTTCCGCGTTCCTCATGCATTGAGATTCCAGACCTTGCACTTCATCTGTGATTACATTGTCATGAACCCCAAAAGTATCACGAAGTGCATCATTGACCGGGTCAACACTGTCTTCTTCCACTCCTATTTGGGAGATTGCAGGAATACACTCTCCCAATACATCATCAGTTTCTACATGATAGACCCAGTTTAGGTAACTTTGAGGGAATGGCTTAACTATCAAGTGTTCCCTAACAATATCTTTAACATGCCTTTTTTTTAAAAATACATTTAGAGCAGGGACAATAAATCTTACAATTAATCTTGTCATGTCTGTCTACAAAATCCAAAAAACTGTTTAATCCAGTCAAATATTGAGTGGACGTATGAGGGAACCTGATCCATGACTTATCCATCAGAAGGACTTCACATAAACTTGATCTCAATATCATGGAGAACAAGAAGTGTGATTAGAAACTGAAACGAGAAAGTGGAAGTGATTGGAGAAAAAGGATGATTTGAACATTTATGAGCTGGGAAGGCTTAAATTGGAATCTGGCAACAGCAACAATTTTGTAGTGGTTAAAACGCTACAAAAATGCATGACCATTGACATTTGCAGCGGTTCAAACCGCTGCTCAAAACAGACGACCGCTAGACATTGTAGCAGTTTCAAATCACTACTAAAACGGAGGAAAATTTTTTGTATGTTTGCAGCGGTTACAGAATCACTGCTAAAATAGAGGGAAATTATTTAAATTTCAAATCTGCAGCTGTTTGTAGCCGTCACAAATACAAGAAGAACCGCAACTAAAATGTTCACATTCAATTAAATGAAATATAACTCATAATATAATTTAAAAATTTAAATTTCTTTAATTTTAATTTTAAAAATTTTTTGTTAGCTAAATTAAAATTTTAATTTCATTAATAAAATTTAAATTTTTGAAATCATTTGTTAAAATAAATATAATTGAACCAAATTTTTAAATTTATTTAATAATAATTATTTTATTATAATTTATATTATTCATTTTATTTGAATTAATAAATGAAATTTAGAATCTCAAATTAAAAAGTTCGAGAAAAAGATAATTATTGAATAAATAAAAAATGTATGCCAAAATACAAAACTAAATAAATACAAATCAACCGTCTGGAGGGGGCTGGGGATCTTGGGGATAGGCGGGGGATCCTGGGGATGCGCGGGGGGCTAAGGGGCTGGGGCTGGTGGAGCACCTGGGGTGGGGAGCCCATGGACAGCAATGGAGGTAGCTCAGGTGCAGCAAAGCCAGGAAAGGTAGCTTGGAATGCCATCTATAGCATGCCTCCATATTTCCATCTGCGACCGCATCTCGGTCCGCACTCGGGTCTCTGTCTCCTGCACCTATGAATCGAGCTACTGCTGCAACTGCACCTACACCTTAACCCTCACGGACTCTCTATCCACATATGAATCGCTGTGCCACTGAGGTCCATATGTGGTTGCCTAGGACATAGTAGTAGAGGAGGAACTCACAGCCTTATACACTCTGCCTCCAAAGATAATGGTTCGGGTCGCTCTAAACCCGAACCCTAGGATTCGGCCGGAGTGCCTATCACGCCCATTCATAGCCATCCTTAGTGAGGCAGTGGGGTCTAATGTTGACCCCTGAAACTGCCTCAGCTCAGCGTATGTCCGCTGAATACACCCATGTACTCAAAAAATAATTAACTCAAAATTATTAAAATTAAAAATTACTAATTTAAAAATTAATTAAAAAAATTTTTATACTTACAATGATCTCCTCGGTCACCTGCGATAAGAGAGATCCATCTGTGTGTCTGTGGGTGGCCACAAACATCTACCCATAAGTCACCCTTTGTCCCTCTCTTTGTGCTGCTTCGTCCAACTTCGAGTATGCGATGAAGAACGGCTTCGATCCTGCTGTATGGTGGATCGTCTGCCTAGACCGGCTCCGCACAGGCCTCCTCAACATGGCCTGCTGCTCCAATAACCTCCTGAACTAGACAAACATGGCCCAATCAGCCGCGTCAACCGTGTCTGAGACATCCGCCTCCATCTCCTGGACCGTCCTCGTCTTGTCCCCCTCCTTCTGGTGGTACAGGCGATTCCACCTGTTCTTCCACCCTTCCCCCATCTTCGAGATGGCGAACTCCCTGTGTGCATCTATATTTAAAGTGTTGTAATAATAATAATTACAAATTTAAAGAATTATTTATTTATCAATAATAATAATAATTTAAATCATACTTTCACTTTATCCCAAACAGCGTTCTTCAGGCTCTGTTGGATCCTCTTTTAGGTCTCATCGATGATGTCGAACTGAAGAAAGTTCCCACCCTGCTCAGTCAAGTAGCGGTTGAAGAGTTGACGCCCTTCCCCCGCGGCTTCCAGGTGATGTTGTCCCACTGCACATGACTCTTTGCCTACTGGGGAGTTGGTGTACATCCCTTATTGTCAGCTTCCTCGCCATCATCGCCCCTGTCATATCTGAAAATTGAATTCATACATTGATTTAATAAAATATTAATTATTAATAAACTAATAAAATTAATGATTTTAATTGAATAATGTATTAATTGTTTACTTACCTTGAACGTCCACTTCAAACCCAGTGGATCGACCAGCAAAAGGGTGTCAGAATCCTTGTTCTCTATCGATGTCTTGGTCCTCAAACATATCAGCATTCTAGACTGAGATGTTGATATCTCTAATGTCGAAGTCATTGATGCTCAACATGATGTCATCCTCTGCCGGGACATCTCCACCCTATGGGATCATCGGCTCCTTCCGAGGCCTCTAAGTACCATCTTAATCATACATCTGAAAAAAATTAATTAAAAACAAATAAAATAATAATAAAATAAAATAAATAAAATGTGTTTTAAAAAATTATAAAATTAAAATAACCTCTAAAATTTATAGGAAAATATTTAAAAAACTTTTTAGAAAACTCAGAAAGCTATAAAATCTCTCTGATTTGACGTTTTCAAAAAAACGAAAGTGAAGAAATGAGGGGAAGGGTGTAACACCTCTTATTTATCCCTCTTAGCTTCCATTTTGATAATTTGGAACCAATTAACGGCCTCAAATAACTCACAAAATTCAAAAGGATCAATTTGAAAACTTTCATTTTTATGTGTTACTATTCATAGCTTTTTGGGCCAACTTTGAAAATTCATAACTAATTCTAGAAAAATTGAAACTTAGTGGTTCTAACTTCTATTTGAAGCTTACAAATTCCTTTATGAGGGAAAAATACTCCTTTATACAGAAACTTGCTCAATTGGTACAATTTAATTCATGAAAATATATTGTTCAATTGGTAATTTTTCAATTTTCTAGGTTTTTCAGTGATTTTCTTCAAACTTTGGAACATCATAACTTTCTGTAAAAAACTCCAAAACCAATGTTCTTTGTGTTGTTTTAAAGCTTGCAATGTGAAATATTTTTTTGAAAAAATTCAATTCATTTGGAGTCTAATTGCTCTGTTTCACATCAGGTCAAAGTATGAAGTTTGACCAACTTCACTTCTAACAACCAATTTTACCACTTCTTAACTTCATAACTCAACATATTGATTTCTAAACTGATCCTAATAACCTATGTGATTAGGCATTCTTAGGGCAAACATTAGTTATCATGAGTTCATCATACATGCATGAGTTAAATTTACATGTCACATTACAATCTTTAAGCAAAATAACATGAAGTTTACAACAAAAATCCACATCGATACATATCAAACTTTGCTTCAAATATCATACACTTTCTCCTTACTCTTTGATGTGCTTGCACCTAAAAATGGTTAGTATGAAAGAATGAGATTTCAAAGAAATCCCAGTAGCAAAACTTGTTGATACCCAGTAGCATATAGCCATAGCATAAACTGCACATATCCACACTTTCATCATCGTAAATTTCAAATCAAGTCATGTATCATTGAAAAGAATTTTCATAATAATTTAGATTAGAGTTAGATGGTCTTGCTACCTTTTGCTCTTAATTTTCCCTTAACTTGAATGCTCTCTTGATGATTTGAGAAACTAATTCCCTTCACCAAACTTTTGCCTACACAATTGACAACATTATGGCCATCAAACACAAGCCATTTTCAAAGCAAAAATCAATGCAAAACTCCATTAAACTTCTCTTTGGATTACATAAATCTTAGGACATCAAAACTTGTCTTTAATGTTTTCTAAGGCTTCCCAAAACTTGGGCTCACTTTTACCCTACACAAAATCTCATTTTAAAGCCGTTGGAAGCATCAAAATCATCAAAACAATACTCCTTCATCCACTTCCAGGTCAGACCGAAATCACACACATAAATGCCATATTGTGATTTTTTAGACTTTCAACACAAATACCAAACATATTCTTGTTTTCAAGCTTATTTTCATGCATGGTAAAGCTTGAGTTTAACTTTCCCATGTCAATAGAAATTTGGGCAGCATCTCCCCTTAAAAGTTCATCATCCCAAATTTTACAAAATTCAAGAACAAGTTCCAACAACCTCAACATTTATATCAAAACACTCCTTACAACATAAGGAGACTTTTGCAACCATTCAAGAGCTCTAAATCCCTCTCTTTCTAACTTTTCCTCTCATAAACCCTAAGTATCAAACTTGAGAAAGAGAGACCAAATCAAAATTCCAATCCATGGAAGTTGTAGAGGAGATCACAAGGAATAATTTCATGTATAGCTTTAGATGGAATCTCCTCTTACCTTGGATTTTCAAGAGCTCTTCTCTTCTTTCTTGTGCTTGTTCATGGAGTCTTCTCCCTCTCTAATTGCAGCCAAGAAGTCGGTCAAATGAGAAAGAGAATGGAGGGAAGAAGGCTTTTTATAAATTGTTTAAGAAAAGATGAAGGGTTAAGATGAAATCTTAGTAACTAAGTTTAATCTAAGGGTGGAAATTTAGCCACCACATCCATACATGCTTGCATTTGATTGGCTCTCATAAAGGTGTCATAATTGCTGCAAATGGGTGTAAAAATCTGTTGGGAGACTTGGTTACATTAACTAAACCGGTTACCATTCGATTACTTCTACCAATTACAACTTTCACCGGTAAAAGTAACTTAATTCCAATAAATCTTTTTCCACTTTTCTGAAGATATTTTCTTCCTCATTTAATCTCCATATTTTCCTCTTGAACATGACAAATTTATTATCACCAAAATACTTCTTGATTTCCTCAAATTTTGCAGGATTATTTTATCCTGTCTAAAACCCCTGAAAACGAGCAATCAGAGGGAAAAAATACTTTTAGGGTATTAAAAATTTCAACATTTTTCACTGATTCTCTAGCCCTTTTCCTTTTCTCAGAATGCCCTCTAGATTTTCTAAAATTAATTTTTGAAATAAATTATATTTCGGAGATTTTCGGGTCTTTTCCCCTTTAATCTAGAAAATTGCCTTAATCGTATATTGAGCAATAATTTTGTTAATTACTATAAAATTCACTTTATTTTTTTATACCCTGAACTCAACTGATTGAGGTCTCCTGATACCTCAAATAATTATTTTCGGCCATTAAATCTTCAAAATTCTATAAATAAACATCTAGGCCGATTTTCAACAATCTGTCAAAACTCTGTTAATCCGTGAGTTTTGCTCTATCTTTTGGGCATCCGTGAATTTTTATGATATTTTGGTCAACAGTTGACTTTTTGACTTTGACTTTGTCAAATGACCAAAATACCCTTGCACTTTTTCTTAATGACCAAAATGCCCTTACACTGTCTAATTTTTCGTAATTCCCATTTTACCCTTAATCTTTTGTATAATGACCTTTGGGTCCTTCCCAGAAGGTCACCCATCCTTACACTACTCCAGGGTGAGCACGCTTAACTGCGGTGTTCTCATAAAATTTCTTCCGCTGAACCAAGTCTGACTTTGGGTTATTCAGCCCATCGACATTACCGTTTTCGTGCCTTCTATCTGTGGCTTTAACTTGACTTTTGACTACTGGTTTGACCCTTTTTATCCAATGATCATATTGCCCTTGGTCTTTATACTTAATGACATTTATGTCCTGGCTTACATTCTTAGTAATTTCAAAGCCTTAGGACTAAATTGACCAGGGTCTCATTAGTCCATTGACATCTTCTCTTTCAGTACTTTTGTTTCTGGGTCTTATCTTATTTCATAACTATCAGTTTGGCCTCTATTTCAGTTAGCAGTGAAGGGTGGGTATCACAGAGGGGGTTTTATGGGCGTTAAATTAGTAGCTATTCTAGACAAACCACTACAAATTAGCAGTAGTTATGGTAAAACCGCTACTTAAACAGCTGCAAACAGAACGAGCCTTCAAGGAAATCGTTCTGTTTAGTAGCGATTTGTCTAAACTGCTGCTAAATTGGAGACTCTTCATTTTTTGCAGTGGTTATTTTACAAAAACTGCTACAAAATGCGCTGTAATTCAGTAGCGGTTTATTAAACCGCTACAAATGTTGTTACAGCTGATGACCATTCGTTTCTGCAATGGTTGGCCTTTGATAAAACTGCTGCAAAGTGACAGACAAACCGCTACAAATTTGGCGCCATTTTTTTGTAGCAGTTTTCATTCGCTACTAAGTTCATTGATGGATTGTCGTCGTAAATTTATAGCCTTGGACCTATAACCGCTACAAATCTTAAGATTTAGTCACAATTTTTGGAATCGCTACTAATTTACCGCTGCTAAATACTCTTTTTTTGATAGTGTTTATAGAGGGAAAATTACCCATACTTCTAAAATATAGCGGGAATTTATAATTTTTTAATTGCAATAGCGGTTTTAAATTGCTACTAAATACCTTTTTTTGCAACTTCTCATATTTTGCTCACGGTTCCTAACCCTCTACAAACATCAAGCCGAGGTCTTCTAATTTAGTAGTGGTTTCTTGTCCGTTACAAGTGTTTGCTCGTCGTCCCCGTCTTCTTCTTTATTTGCAATGGTTGCTCACAAGCATTACAGATGTAGTAGCGGCCTTTTCTATGTGTGTTGCGGTTCTATAAAACCGCTGCTAATTTGCTTACCGCGGTGTGTTTTGCAGCGGTTTTATAAACCGCTACTACATAATCCTGTAGCTATTAAAACCGCTACAAATGCATTAAATAACCACTACTAACATTACCTTTTTTGTAGTGGTTGAGTCTAACAGAATATACTAATCCTTTATTTCACTTTTCTTTGGGAGAATTACAATTAGGTCTCAAGTAAGGGAAATAATACTGATAAGTCATTAGGACTTGTAATTACTCTTAAGAACTTGTCAATGACAAGTGGAAGTGCTTCATTAAAACTTATCAGATATTATTTCTTATGCTTTTGAATCTAATTGTGGTTTTCCCTTTTTCTTTTTTTGATTTCTCTCCTTTTTTATTGTTTCCAGAGCTCATATTTGGTCTCCCCCTCC
>JANTPZ010084255.1:0-24353 GCA_025593235.1 Vachellia pachyceras
TTATAGCTTTTACAGATTTCGAGGTAAAAAAGTAAGAAAAAGTGGGTATGAAAGAGGAAAGTAAGAAAGAGAAAGAGAGAAAAAGTAAGAAAGAGGAAAGTAAGAAAGAGTAGTAAAAAGAGAGTATGAAAGAGAAAACCTAGGTTTCAAACCTAGGTTTTGAAACCTAAGTTTCAAAACCTTGAAACCAAACCAACCCTTAATGATTTTAAGTTTTTAACCACTTTTATCGGTATGTGGGATTTTTTTTTTCAATGGAGTAATATTACTTTATTTTCAAACTTTTAGAGTGACTTTGCTCTTAAAAATCCTATTGGGCAACATTGACCTAATAAAAAACTTCTGAAATAAATTTGTACATTAAGATAAAATTGAAGAATCACTTTAGTTTAGGACATATTTAATGATTTTAACCACTTTTATCGATTTGCGGGAGTTTTTTTTAATTTGAGCGGTATGTGGGAATTGATAGTTTGTGCATTGTAACAAGAACTATAAGAAGTATTTATTTATCAACTTTACACATATAATTAATATTTAAATGAATAGTAAGTTTTGTCAATCTTTCGAAACTCTGTTTAAATGGGTAAAGTTAGAAATTTTTTAAGCTTAAAACATATTTAATAACATTTTTTATTATAATGAATTAGTTGAAGTAAGAGCAACGCATTAATTAGTTTAAATGAGTACTACTAAATATTAATGGACTTGTGCGCGGAAACAGAAGCATTTGATACGGTGAATTAACCACCAAGAGCTCAGAGCTGCAAGCTAGAATACAGAAATGTTTGAAAACATGATGCCCTGGCTTTTACTATGAGTAGCTTTTTAGTACAGCTCGCAAGTACATCAGTTAATGTTGGTCGCTCTAAACCACTTCCTACAAAAGAAACACAGACAGAAAGCCATGTGTGAGAAGGAACAGGTCTCATAGATGCATCAATGGCACCAAGTAATGGAATATCTGAACCTACGAAGTGCCTCGTTAGAGAGGATGGGCATCATGACGATGACTCAAACAGTGCCAGAACCCAAACCCAGAAGAAACAGAGCAAAAGCAAAGTCCCCCTCTCTCTGTTTATGTTTCTTTCCCTCTTCCTCCTCACTCTTTCTATTCTTTTGCATTAAATGCAGATTGAAATTTGAACAGAACCAACATCCCCTCTTCCCCTACCCCATAATCCATTAATGCTGCCTCATTAAAATCCCCAGATTTGTCTCCTCTGACAGTCGTCACGATTCCTGTACCCTCTCCTCCTTAAATTAATATACCCAACTCCTTACTTGCTCGGTTGTTGTAACATTTAATGCCACTTCTTCAATGCGACCGATATTTCCTCTTGCCCCCTTCCTTCTTTATAACCTCTCCCTCTCTCTCCCCTTTCTTCTCCGTTCATATCCGTCTCTTTTTAAGACCAAACTAGTGTGCTCTGTTTTTTTTTTTTTGAATTGTTTCGTGTTTCTCTGGGTTTTACTTTTACTTTGTTGTGTTTCGGCATGTGGTTGAGAAACTAGTCAGAAACGCAAACATAGACACCAAAGGGGGTTGAGGGGACCCGGTTAAGCGAGATATTGGTGCGGTTCAATAAGAAAGCAAGGCTCAGATAATGTCTTGACCCCTGTTTTTTGATTGAGCCGTGCCAATATCACGTGCCACCCCCCCTACAATTCCTCCCCGTAATTCAAAGCTTAAAAAAAACGGTAGCCTCCCTCTTTTGTTTCTGTTCATCTCTATGCGTGTCTTTCTCTCTAGCTGCTTGGGTATATTAAGAAATTGACAGTGCCTGAAGGTAGAAAAACAATTTTGAATGTAACAACATGAGAGCTGTTTGTTTGTTTTCATAAATTGTGGTGAAAGAAGATAAATTTACTTGCGCAAACTGAAAAAGAACTTGATTTGTAAGTGTATATGTGAAGTAGAGTAGTATTTTGGTTTTGGCTGTATTCCTAACTTGTTCCAATAATTATTGTCTTTTGGTTGACATATATATATCTCATATGATACCACAGCCTACTGTATATTACTACTCTACCACTCAGGTGAGAAGAAAAGGAAAGAATCTTCTTCTTCACTTACCATATAACAGGAATCAACTAGCATATCTTGCTATTGTTGGCTTAGAATGATACCTGTGAACTATTTATAAAGAGTATATAATTCAAATCTGAAGCGAATCTCAAATAAGGTAAGTTTGCAGCCCCACACAAGATATGAAAATCCCAGCTCTTCCAGACATCTTTGTTTTGGTTAAAGGTTCTCTGTTTCTTTTTCAGAAATGTAGTTGCTTAAAGCATACGAAGACATGATATGTGCTTATTACTCATTTCTTTCCAGAAACAATGCTATGGGTTCCATTTGTTGGCGGGTAATAGTTTAGAAATGGAGTTGCTGTGAATAAAATTCTGGACTATATATAATAGCACAGCAAATTTTTTAGCAGAAGAACTCATCAACGGAAGGAGCAGTTCCTTCTACTCATTTCCAATTTTGAGAGACTTGTTTCTCGCTGCCCATTCCCTTTCTGCCTTGTTTTCTTTTTATTCACTCGTATGTCCTCGCAATTATTTGAGGCAATTTGGACCCTTCTCACCAATTTTAAATATATTATTAGGCTTCTTAATCTGATTATTTAGTTAGGCCTGATATTATTGTTGTTTCTGTTAGTTATTTAGTAGTACATACAGTACATAGCAGGGTTTGTTTTAATTGATAGATAAAGGATTTAGCAATGTCTTACTACTTGGAAGATCCTGCCTTTTGAAACTTCTATCAGAGGTTAAACATTCATATTTGGTGTGAATAGTTTTTATTTCATTTCTATTTATATCATCCATATTTTACCTTTTCAATTCTCATTTCTATTTATGCCACATTAGTGTTTGGTATTATGATATTTTTAATTATTTATAAATAATATTTAGTTTAAACCAAATATTACAAAAAAAATTCAATAATAAAATTTTAAATTTCACATTTTTTGTTTACCTGAACGTCTCATAAATTATTTTACAGCACTTTAAAATTTAATCTTTTTTAATGACAGTACATCTTCAAATGTCGGTGAGGCTAGAGAATGGAAATCAGTCTCTAGACACGCAAAGGAGGCTGGACTATTTATCCAATCTCTTATCCTCCACCTTCTTCATTCTTTAAATTTCCATTAATATCCTGAAATTGTTGTTGAGAATCTTGTTTTTAAACAAAATTCAGATACATCCCTTATTATTATTTTTTTACCTTCAAGGAAGTAAAGTAAAAGGATGACTAATAAGGAAGCTGACCTCGTAAATACAATAGAGGTTATTGAGTAATATAAGAACTTCAACCTTGAGAAACAAGAAACCAAATAGAGAAGATATCGACAATTATTTCTTAGGAGCTTGACAGCCATGGGGATCTATTAACATACAGATTGGCCCTTCAAGCATTAAAAGAATGGGCAGTGCTCGTCACTATCTCTTTGGTGCTTCCTCATTCTGGCTGCTGCCATGGTCAATACCTCAAAGCAAAACATTTGAAGGTCCATGGAACAACCCCACACAAACCCTCTCCCTCTTTTCTCTCATGTAATATGATATTTCTTTATATACTCAGAAAAATATATAAGGGATCAAAAAAGAAAAGACAAAATCCTGCAAGCCTAATAGATTTGCTATTCTGATCATCTACCTTCCGGAGTTCAGAAGAATTCCAAGTCATCAACCTAGAAAGCGGCACTCCACAAGGCCTTTTCGCCTTCTCCACATCGCCGGTGGACCTCTTTTATTCTTTCAGCAGACCTGCAAATACCACTACAGCTCCAATCAAATGAAGCAACACAAACGTTGCCTGCCTGAGCCTTCCATTCACAATCTGCAAGAGCAGCCACAAGTTAAGAATCCACATTTGTTGTACAAACAGTGTATGCATGAGATTTGTAGATACTAGTGATACATATGTCAGGAGAAATCTTCACCTGGTGGGGTGCCGCAACAAAGTCTTCTATCATCTATATGCTCCACATCAAGCCCTAAGAACCAAGCTCCAAGCGAGACATCCTCGTTGGCATACTTGTGAAGCACGTGCCTGGGACAATCATTGACATATACAATCCATCAAAATCTCCAACTTAAAACGCAACAACACTGGTACAGGAACCAACTCTGTAAATATAATCATTTTTGCTTTTCCTCTTAGTTTCTTGGGAGTGAGGGGCAGTAGGACTTACTGGTTTATTGAAATATATGAAGCCAAATCTTTGGAAATGGCATACAATTGCCCCGTGGCATGACGGAAGTACTTGTTTCCAGCCTCGCCAAACTTCCAGTATTCAGGTTCATGGTACCTTACCCCTCTGAGGAACAGATTAGGCAGGTAATAAGCTACTACAATTGAAAAGGCAAACTCTATCTTTTGATCAATGAAATGAAGACAAGAGAGAATTCTCACTTTTGATTAAGGACAGGTCCAGATTTCATGCATCCAATGTATATTCGAGGTTTTGATCGGTGTCTGACTAGAGTTTCTCCCAATGTTGCTGAAACACATTAACAAGGACACCCAGACAAAACATTACGGATACCAAATAAGTAAACTGAAACCTATGTCCAGTTTTCTTTAGTTATAAAGCCAGAGACTATAACATTCTTGAAAAACTTTACATACCAATGTTGACATGCACATCGTCATCAACTTTAACATAGAAGTCAGCATCCCACAAGTTAACAGCAGTAGTAAAGTATGTCTTTGTCTTGGCCGACAATTCTAGATATCCTTCGACATGATCCTACAGCAACAAAGCACAAAAGTTTGAAAACCTGACATTTCCCCTTTTTTCTCTTCTAAGACTGACCATGTCATCTTATAAAGTTATCACAGAAAAAGGATCATAATAAATTAATTACCAGCTTCAGGAAGTCTCCATGCTTTTGGTCCTCTGCTTCAATAGCTCTGTCCAGGATACCCCCTGATGTAGCACTTGATGAAGGAGAGAAAACATGTCAAACTTATGGTTCATTCAAGAATATCTAAAACTAATATTGTACTTAATTTGTATAGAAATAACTTGAACTCTCTGGGTACAATCATTAAAGATAAATAAGCTAGTAACAATCCTTCAACAAAAGGTTCCAGGTTGAAGTTTCTCATATCATTTGGGATGTGAATTGCACAATTGATTAACCATTAACTCTTAATTTGAAATAGAGGCACCAAGCCTTCCCAAAGCTTTTAAAGCAAATCAAATGGAAATTATGCAATCAAAGCATGAAGAGCTGCGATGGTTGTTACCTGTGGCCAATGACAAAACGGATGATAATGCCCTTCTCTTCCTCCAGCTTCTTCCTTTTCTCACCTATCGTCCAGATTGTCATAAGAACCAAACATCGGCAATCACAGTCAAAAACAGGAACAGGTTAACATAAAAAACTAATTAAAATATGAGGCAAAAAGATAAATTTTATGAACCTTGTGGCATCCAAGTTGCACGAACTGAGTCTCTTCTTTTCCTGCTGCTAAAAGCAGTATTAATCCCTACAACCATTAAGTAACTTCTCTTGCCAGATGGTTGAACCATCTCTGAACCTTCCGATACAGGAGCCCCACTGCGTAAAGATTCCTGAGTTGCCCTTGCAGCCACTAATTCCATCTCTAAATTTGATATGGTCTTGTCCAGGGTTCTATATTCAATACCAACCCAGGATTTTGCACTTAGAATGATTGAGAATCATCCTAATAATAGCATTATGAGGGTAATTATTTCAAACTTACTGTAAGGCATTATGCGTCTTGGAAACTTCTCCTAAGATGTCCTTAGATTCTCTCTTGACTTCCTTCTCGTGCAACTAGAGGAAGGATAACATAAATAAAAATAAAAATTAGGCACTTCAGATGATAGACATATGATTATTGAGTGTAATTAAGTAACAAAAAGAATAAGCTGTTCTTACAATTCTTGAATTGCAACCCTCTGAAACTACGTTCAATTTTTCAGCTTCCATGGGCGTTAGTCGAGCAAGTCCTTTAGGTTCAGGAATAGTCCACATCCTATATTAATCATTTCAAATATTTCATTAGAAAAGCACCAGAACAACTCCGCAAACCAGTCTTTACCTAATCAAATGAAGTATAAATTCAGGCATCTTTATTTTTCTCCCAGTTAAATCACTTCCAAGTATAACCATCTTATGTTCATTATGACATAAACGCACTAGGAACCAGAGAAACAGATCGCTAATGCACCTCTAAATACGTTGAAATATGCATAATAATTAGCGAGGCTGTCAGGGCATATCCGAAAATTAGAAAGTTCATCTTCTCAGGATTTAAAATTGAGGGAATGGAGGATGTTTGAGAAGATGTGTACAGTAATTGGGCGTAACAGTAATTATTTTTTAACCTTCGAAAGCGGTGATTAAAGTTGCGAATAGATTTATCAACAAGAGTATTGCGAACCGAACCAATTAAACCATCAGAAGATTGTCTGTTAGAGAAAGAGTAAAGCAGCTCTTGGGCAGAATTGACTCATATCTGAGAGTCAATCTTGCATCTTGAACCTCAAAGTAAAAAAATTGACGTGGTTCAGATCATTCCATGTCAATTCAGATCTATCCCATTTTCTCCATGAGCTTTGGTAAAAATATGAAAAGTATTATAATCTATTTTGTAGGTATCAAACACTAAATCGGGATTTATTGGAACTTCGAAAAGAAAACAAGATCTTCAAAACTCAGAACGCCCTGCAAGTAAGTAAATAAATTAATCCCTTGAAAACCAGAATTAATAATGAAATTATGGCACCACAACTTGAAGTCATTCAGTGCGCAGTATGCATACAAAGTCAAAAATAAACATTGACACCAAACAAGTTCTTAATAACCTGGAAGAAACTATGTTTCTTGAGAAAAGAATCGGAAAAATGGGGAGAAGGTATAATAAAGATAAGTTAGAGACCTGTTTGTGAAGAACATCCCAGCACAGAAGCTTGCCAGACAGAGGAAGAGTGTCCATTTTTGTGAGATGACGCTTTTAGAAGGGAGCTCTCCTCTGGCTTTCCAAGTCATTTTTCTTGCAAATTTTCTTCCAACAAGGCTCTCCTCAACGGGTGAATTCCATGTGCAAAACAGCCAAATCCAGCGAATATAAGAGCAGAAGGAAGAAGAGGAAGAATTGAGGGGGGGTAGCAGAGAAAGAATCAGAACGGAGAGAGTGGTATGGTTTCTAGTTGATGGTTGGCTCCTTTCTTTTATGCTGTGCTTTGCCTTGCTCTCCCATCTCTCCCTCCCTCTCCCTCCCTCTCCCTCTCCTCAGGTAAGGGACGTTTAGCAGAAGTGAGGAGACTCGCTAACCGCCCCGTTTTAATGTTTTTTTTTGTCACATAAATTTATTGCCCACCAGATCGTTTCCGGATCGCCATTTTTTTGCCATCGATTATCAATATTTGCAAAAAGACAAAATCTTTGTAACCAGGAACTCACAAGATGTGCTTGTTTGGGAATACCGTTTCTCAAACGGTGTACGTAAATTAAGATAAAATCATTTCAAAATCTGTAAAAACTATCTTGAAATTCATTAAGGGCTTGTTTGGAAACTCTTTTCAGAATAGCTTTTACAGATTCCGATCCAAAACCTAGGTTTTGGAGAATATATTTTGGAAAATAGCTTTTACAGATTTCGAAGCAAAACTTAGGTTTTGAAAAGTGAGTTATGCTTGGGAAGTTATTAGTTTTTACGAATTCCAAGACAAAAAAAGTGGGTAGGAAAAATGAAAGAGAAAGAATGAAAAGTAGAAAAGAGGAAATATAAGAAAGAAAAGATAGGAAAGATGAAAGAGAAAGAAAGAAAAAAGTAGGAAAGAGGAAAAAATAGAAAAAGTATGAAAGAGAAAACCTAGATTTCAAACTGAGGTTTTGTAACCAAAATAGCTTTTTAGAAAAATTTTGGTACTTAAACAAAATATAGGTTTTGGATCAAAATCTAGGTTTTGAAACCAAACTTAGCTTTTGAAACCAGCTTCCAAACAAGTTCTAAAACCATCTCGAAATCCATAAAACCATCTTGAAATCCGTAAAATACCTCGAAATCTGTAAACTCATTTCTTTCGACGGATTTCACAAACACGATGTCTTTCTAACAGCCCACTGCTTTGTTTTTAACAAAGAAACACAATAGTTTCATTTTGTTAATTGAACCAACCACTTTTTACTTGAAGAAAAGCTCTTACGCTCTTACATCATTAAACTATAAGGCGGTTAGCTAATTTCATTCCTTTCAAATCTACGGAGATTAATAAGAATTATTAGAGCTAATAATAATATTATAATTGGAGCCTATTAAGAGCTACAAGTTCTTTAAGACACGCTGTGATTTTTTCCCCTTCATTGAAGTAATGGCCGCAGATGAAAGAATATGTGCTAGAACTATTTTTTTCCCAGATGTGTATGAGATTTCTCTTACCTTTTTATATGAGTGAATGAAAATGGCTTTAAGCGTGAAAGAATATGTGCTAGCACTATTTTTCCTCTTTTTGTGTGAATATATGGATCCGTTTGGGAATACGGTAGAGAAATATTTTTACGCAAGTTGAGGTAAATACGTGAAGGAGATTATCTCGTTTTATAAAAAAATACTGTTAAACGTGCTTTTCAGAAATATAAACGCTCCCTCAGATTATATTTATTGTCCAGAAAGTTTCAGAAGCCATACATGAAGAATAAAGAAGAAAGGAGATAGAAAAGTGGATCAAGTTGCTGGAAAGTTTCACGTGAATCGTGTTCCCAAGTCCCAGAGACTTAATGCAGTGATCACACGTCCTCTAATAATACAACGGCCACTGCATATAATAAAGTAAATAATAAAAAAGGGGTGGGGGGGATTAATGAGTGAGTCAACCTTCTAGTACGTGTTTGATTGTTAACACTTGACCATCATGGAATCACCGACACATCAAAAGGGTTTTTAATATATGGATTATAAAAACTGTAATGCACTATCTCTAAGAATTGTATAAATACTATATTTTTAATAAGTATATGCTCCAAAGGGTTTTTTACTGTACACCATCAAAAGAAGACAACTTTGATCTCACTTTTTACTGATTATTGGTTATTTTTAATGGAGAAATTTACAATAAGTTCCATGTATCAGAATTAATGAATAAAAGATTCTAAAGATTCACAAAATTACCATAAGATCTCTGGTGTAATTGATGAGGTTATTAATAAAGATTAGTAAGGTTGTTAATGACAACATGGGCAGCTATTTCTGGGACCTTATGGTAATTTTATGAATCTTTGGAACCTTTTATTCATTAATTCTCCTACTTGAGATCCGATAGCAAATTTCCCTTTTTAATACGTTCAATCAATACCGAAAAAAACCTTGTATCAACTCTATATTAAAATTTATTATATTTCATGTATCCATTCATTTTTTTTAATATTTCTACAGGGAGAGTTTGTAATAATTCAGTGTATAATTTTGTATCTACGCAATACATTTATTGAGGTGATTTATAAGATGAAATTTTTTTCAAAAAAAAAATGCTCTCCCTGCACCATAAGCAAGACCATTTGTTTACATCATCCTCTAAATAAAACCATGGGCGCACTATAATTTAGTCAGCAGGAGAGGCTTGTTGACTTTACTACAAGATTATGACTTGACAATTAAGGTAAGACATCTCAATTTTAATTAAGGGTAATTTGCTGATTTTTCAATTGATTTTCCTGAGAGTTAAATTAAATGTATGTTTTTACTGGAATCAGAAATCGGAATGGCGGGTGAGACGTAAGTTTCAAAGCTGTTGCGCCTGTCAATATTGGAAAACACGTTACACATCTAAAGTCCCATGTGGAGAACCCAGGTCTGCTTTTCCCGCCCAATGAAAACAGAGATCTCTGGAACCATGCCAAAGGCATGTTTGGAAACTATTTTAAAAATAGTTTTTACAAATTTTGAGGTAAACCTAAATTTTGGAGAATATATTTTAGAAAATAGTTTTTATAGATTTCGAGGCAAAATTAGGTTTTGAAAAATGATTTATATTTGGGAAGTTATTAGTTTTTACGAGTTCCAATGAAAAAAAGTGGGTAAGAAAAAGATAGAATGAAAATTAGGAAAGAGAAGAAAGAAAAAGTAGAAAAAAGTAAAGAGACAGAAGGAAAAAGTAAGAGAGAGGAAAAAGAAATAAGGAAAAAAATATGAAAGAGGAAAGAGGAAAAAGTAGGAAAAATAAATCTAGGTTTCAAACCGTGGTTTTGTAACCAAAATAACTTTTCAGACAAATTTTTATACTTGGATAAAACTTAGATTTTGGGTCAAAACCTAGATTTTGAAACCAAACCTAAGTTTCAGAAAGTGATGGCAAACAAGCCATAAATTCCATATATAAAATATTACTACTAATATAATACTTTCACCTCCACCAAACATTACACTGCTCTTTATTATTATTATTAAATTTAGAATTAAAGCGACACCCAAATTAAGTAACGTGAAGGAGTGTATAACATTTTAAAATACTGCCAACAGAAATTCAATAGCCAGTTCACCAACATGCCATTCATTAGATGACATTAAGGTATAAGTGAGCCTCCTCTGTAATTCCTTCCAGATAGATAACTTTTAACATCAGCATATACATGTTAGCTTTTGACTATAATGTTTCACAAAATATATGATCGATGAACATGGTTTGAAGTTGGAGAGCTACTTTACTGGGTTGATTTACACATTAAAACCATATCACACGTAAATCGAGATAAAATTTCACTCATTCTTACGTAAAAGCATTCAATTAATAGACTCCTAAACTCGCACGTTACTTGCTAGGAGGACGATGGTTCGTGAGTCTGAATAATGTGGAGTGGGGAACAGAGGGTGGATCCAGAGCACGTGAGCAAAGTAAGCAGGGCGCCACGTGGAGCAATTTATTTGGATGGGGTCCCAGTGGGGAGTTCCTACCCACGTGGAGCGTGTTAAAGGGCTGAGCAGGAGTGGCCCACACCACGATGTTACTGACACGTGTCGCTCACTGCCACCGCCATCCCCCGCTCTTGAATATATCGGAAAAACTGCAACAGATTCCCTCATTCTTTTCTCTGTTTTTTATACCCCATCTTTATTCTTAGATTACATAACGAATTGTTCGTATTTACTATTTTGTAATGTTTCATAAATTAAAATTATTTTATTATGCATGTATTGCGGTTATCAATATTATTTTACTAGTGTAATTCATTCAATCCTCTTCATAATAAATAACATATCTGAAGCATTTAATATTTTTATCTGATGGTAAAGATGAGATTTTGAGAAAAAAATGAGACAACTCAGAGGCGGAGGCATCTAGATTATCATTCCTATCAATATAATTATTATTATCATTATTATTATTAAAGAAATGGTTTTTGTGAGAGATGATGTATGAGAATGATTGAGTGAAATAGAAAAGGGGAGAACCGTTTGAGAAGAGGTAATTGAGAGGGGAAGGCATGCACGTGGTGGGGAGCATGGGAGCACGTTAACAAAGACAGTAGTAGGCCACGTGTGTCTGGTTGCGTTAACTGATATATAATTCTATTCTCAAACTTTAAAATCACAACCATGACTTGTCTATTTACATGCTTGTACCACTCATATCCTTTTGGTATTATGGAATTAAAAGGATAAGTGGTGGTATCGGAACTGAAATATAAAATTTGAATGTTTGGTATCGTTGAACCGACTTCCCGAAAACCCAAAGATGATAGAATTGAGTTTCAAACTCCCTCTATGAGAACCCACCTCCAAATAGTGCTCGTTTGGGAACGCTGTTGGGAAAATGGATTTTGCAGATTTCGAGGCATTTTGGGAATTTCGAGATGGTTTTACGGATTTTAAGATGGTTTTTATGGATTTCAAGATGGTTTTTATAGATTTCGAGATGGTTTTATCTCGGCTTACGTGTACCGTTTAGAAAAATGGCTTCCCAAACAGGCACATAGAGTTGGGTCTCTTATGCTTTTGCCCCCTCCTTCCCACAGCCTCCGTAGATCAAGCATCCACCCATAGCATCCACCTCCTCCGTCGAGCACAATGGGGGGCGGGGAGCGTCAAAAGGGGCCTCACCATTTTTTCCATATATGATCTTTGATATGCCACATAGATAGCCGATTTGCGACACGGCGAAAGGAGCAAATTAAAGAGATTTTTTTGTCAAGGGTATTTTAGTATTTTTATATTAAAATCAATATTTTAACTAAAATTTATATCATACATATATAATCATACCAAACACATTTTAAAATCTACTTTCAGTTCTATTTCTATTTCCATCAAAATCTCTTTCGCATATCAAATGGGGCTTTATCCTATTAATAAAGTAGGAAGAAAGTGATTCGTATCATTACAACTTCCTCTAATATATGTAGGGTTGATTTAATTTCCTATTTGTAGCCAAATATCGCTTTTTACATACTTTTGATCCCAAAAGGTGTTGATTATATATCAATAAAAAGGGTTAACTTTTGTGAGTCCCTCATGATTCCAACACCCCCTGCATGTGCGCATGTGCATACATGTATGCTGCTTTAACCATTCCAGCTCCTCATCATGCCTCCCCGGCCATTGCCGTCCACACACCACTAGCCAGTAATAACAAAATACATCAATGCAACTTTAACGTAAAAGTTAGTTAATTTTGTTAGACAAAAAAGGAGTTGGTTGACTTTTGTTCGATGAATTAAAAGAAGTTCCGTACATTATTTAAAAATATTTATATTTATTATTTTTCTTTAAACTAATTTGTTCGACTCATAAACTAACATATAATGTAATTATATACATAAATAAATACTTTAAGTAGAGTGTTCATCTTACTTAATCTTTTCAACAAAAATCAATAAATTCTTGTATTAAGAGTTGGAGATAGTATATTTGAAACTTTAGGGCTGGTTTGGCAACCACTTTTGAAACCTAGGTTTTACCTCAAAATCAAGGTTTGTCCAAGCAAAATTTTTTTCCCAAAAGCTATTTTGGTTACAAAACCTCAGTTTGAAACCTAGGTTTTCTCTTTCATACTTTTTCCTCCTTCTTACTTTCTCTCTCTTTCTCTTTCTTACTTTTCTCTCTCCTACCCACTTTTTTACCTCGGAATCCATAAAAGCTAATAACTTCCCAAACATAAATTACTTTTCAAAACCTAGGTTTTGCCTCGGAATCTGTAAAAGCTATTTTTCAAAATCTATTCTCCAAAACCTAGGTTTTACTTTAAAATTTGTAAAAGCTATTTTCAACCAAACATCCAAACAACATCTTAATATTGGAAGAAAACAATGAAACCAACTCGTTTATTTTGTCGGTAGCATATAATCAGTGTCAATCAGCATTACGTTAATTCTTAAAGTATTTGTTGTTATTATATAACGTATATAGCAAGCGTGCATGCCACGTGTTCTGCCTGCTGACATATAAGCTCCAACTTTATTGCTTGATGTAGCCAAGTTGCTTCACTCAATTCGTCAATGGAATGTAACGGCGGGAAACGATTATTACGTAGAATTTATTTGGTGTATGTTATAAAGAAATCGAAATTCATATTTTATCTATAAAAAATAAGGAAGATGTGAAATAAATTTTTAAATTCTATTAAAATAAAAAAGGAAAGGATATAAGTGTCTAAATATTGATTTATGAAATGTACACGTACTCATATATGTTAATTTATACAAGATGTAATTCTGATTACATAGTTAAAATTATGTAATGAGTATTACATGATTTGATGCAATCCATTGTAAATATGATTACATTCAATTACATCAATACGTTCATCCAAACAATATTGTATTATTAGAACTATATGCAATATTCTTCCATGATATAAAATTAGCGATAAGTAGAGACATTGGTCCAATTTCATAAGGGTGTATCCAGTTCTGAACCTCAAACTCAAAGCACAGGCAAGGCACATCCTTGTATATTCTGTAATTAAAAAGATTGCAAACCAAATAATTATGTCCACTTGATCAATAAAACTATGATAAAATTCTTCACTACTCAAAATGTACCATATTTATACTCCCGAATCCCTATATCTGAACCTATTTGTAAGAAATAATCGAGAGTATTTTTTTTAATCTGAATATGAGACACACCCACCATTTTCTCTTAACATTAACTCCTTTTTTTCTTTTTCTTACTCTCGTTAGTTATTAAAAGAATCAATTATCCGCATTTATTAAATACATAACCACTATATCAAACAATTGGTGTGGATATTTTAATAAGTTTTTTTAATATGTATACAGTGAACCGGAGGGTGTAAAAAAGCTGCAATTGTAAAAATTTGCATCTAAAAAAAAAAGTTATGAATGACTCATTTCTTATATTCTCTTTCTCACAATAAATATATAACCAAATCACAGTGCCGAGGAGCACAGTTCACATCAGAAAATATATTTTTCGGGGGTTCAGTATTTTCACGCCACAAGACGACAAAACTATTGCAGTATGTTTGAGAAGTGATTCTCAATCACGTTGTATGTAAGTTGAGATATAATTTCTCTTATATATTTACTTAAAATCCATACAATCATTCTTCCAATGGATTTATAAAGGAGATGCACAATAAGACACTAAGGCTTTGTTTGGTTGGGGGAATGGGATGGAAGGGGAAGAAAAATGATCCCCTCCCCCCATTTGGTATGAAAAATTGGAGGGGAGGGAGTTAAATTTTGGCTTCCCAATCCCTCCCCTCCCCTTATTTTGCATTTAAAGACTGAAAAAATGAAGTGTGAGAAGTTGGACAAAGAATATTTCAACTTCTCAATCCCTCCCCTCCCCTTCGATTAACAATGAGTTTGTTCAACTTCTCACACTTCATTTTTTCAGTCTTTATATCTGCTTCACTATGCCTGAATAAGAGCGATGTTGGTAAAGAACAAATTTTTCTAGTCTTTATTTTTCCAGTCTTTCCTGAGAATAAGTTTTACTTTATTTGGAATACTTGGAAGCAGTGATGTGGGCAGAGACTGAAGCAAATAAATTATTTTAATCATTTTTTATTATTTAAGTAAATTATATTAGTGAAGTACCTTAATAATTGTTTTAATTAATTAAATAAAAGGAGGGATTAATTTTTATAAGTAAAAACTAATTTAAATAATTTGTATAAGTAAATAAATATAAATTAACATATAAGGGTAAAATGGTAAATTGGTTATTAACTTCTCTCTCTTCCCCTCCTAAACCAAACAAAAGATCATTAAAAATCTTTCATATTCCTTCCTCTACAATTAAATCAAACAAGGTAATTTTATACCCTTCCATCCCCTCTCTTTCCCTCCTATACATTCCCTTCCTTTCCCCTGTGTGAAATCAAACATAGCCTAAGCAACAGTTATAGGAATTGCTTGCAGTCTCTCCTTCTGGCTTTGTCCATTCTCTCCCTTGAAGCAACACTCCTACCGACTCTAGTGCGTTGCCCATTCTTTATTCTCAAGTATATTCAATTCAACAAGTCAAAAAACCCTCCCCCTTCTCTCTCTCTCTCTCTCACGCACGCATTTGTGCGTGGATAGGACTTCACTCCTGCATAAGCCAATGTTTCTCTCCACTTTAATATTAAGGGGCTTAATTGCTTGTTTTTTCCTCTGCAATAATAACGACACTTTTCTCGGCAACATAAGCGAGCCAATCATATGACCATGATTGGTCACATTCCTCAAATCAAATAAAAGTCTGTACTTTCTCTCCTTTCCTTCAGAAACAAAGATTATATATTAATCAGTAGATCATGTGAAAGCACTCTATCATAATTTCACAGTAGGGATTACATGTAGGTGAACTAATAAAATAGCTAGCCTAGCTATGTGTGTCCTCGATTTAGAGGTGGTTGGTTGGCGGTGGCAGGCTCTGTACTGTACGTGGCATGCCTTATTCCGTTTCCATTCGGATCCAACCAGATTTAATAAACGTGGTTCAGTGCTCGGGTCGGGTGGGCCATTTATGACTTTCTTTAATACTCTCTGAAATTATTGACCAAACCACTTAAGGTTATATATTAATACATCCAGTCCAACTAATTCAGCTACTCAATTAATAACTTGGGGGGGGTAATTAATCATCCCATGTCACTATTCCAACCACTTGTTCCTGTTTATTTCTACACAGTCCTTTGGCTAGTTTCATGCAGAATACAAAGGTGCGACTAATAATTATGAAGTGAGTTGAAAGTCAATGTCACTACCAGGAAAGTAGAGAGCAATTTTCAGCGTCTCAAAGCTCTTCAACTTTCTCCTGCGTATCCACACGCTTGCTTCAGGCCTTTTTATTTCTCTTCACTGATCTCCTAAAAGGTTCCTCCCGACACCACTCTCAATCATTCAACCACACATCACTCTCTTACAGTATTGTACTCGTTTGGGAACGCGATAGAGAAGTACTTTTATGTAAATTGAAATAAATATGTGGAGGAGATTATCTCCTTTTGTAGAAAAACACTATTGAACGAGTGTTTGGCTTTTCCAAACATTGTTTTAAACAAGCCATTTTCCTCCGTGCTAATAAAACTTTCATTGAAAGTGACATCCTGAAGGCACAAATATCAAAGCCTATTGGATTAAACTCCATCCATGATTACTAAACAGTTGTGATTCATCTGCAAGTAGAAAAAGATCAGTAATCAATATTATGTATTTAAACTTTGATCCTGCGCTTGAAATACTTCAATTATCTTGTGAAGAGATTTTCGGTGCAGAACTGTTGATTGTAGAATTTAGGCCTTCATTCATCCTGGACGAACTAATCGGGCCTCAGACTTTGAGCCCATACTTGTTTAATTGTCAGCTGTTTGGGCCTGAATGGAAGCCCTCATATTACTCTGTCAAATAAGCCCACAACAGGAGCGCATGTTAGACCCGGCGGCGGGAACCGTCACCGCCTCCGATAGTGTGTCCAAACAAAAACCGGAGCTGGTCGAAGAAGGCGAAGACGAAGAAAAGAGAAATAATATGGAATACGGATGCAAGGTGCGAGTGGCGTTCGTGATCGCTTCTTTGGCGGCTGTGTCAATCTACTTCACTGCTCGGTACCGGAGTCGGCGTAAGCAGAAGTGTCCACCGAGTTTGTGTTACTTGCATGCTGACCCAAAGCCACAGTATGCATTTAAGCGAGTATTAGCCGATAACTCGTACACTTTGTTCAAGCACATCAAGCTCAACGACTCTAACGATGGTACATTTCTTGCTCTTTTTAGGTACAATGGTGTCACTTCATTAGATACCAGAGAGATATGTGTCCATTCATTAAAAGTGTTTTGTCTTAAATCATGATGTTCAGTTAGAAATTGGACGGGAGACATTATTTTTTGACTTATTTTTTCTCTCCTTATTTTGGGATGCTTCCAAAACTCTGGAGCAGCATTTCTGGATGGAAAGCAAGAAATTTTTTTTGCCAGTTGAACTACTATGAAATTTTTGAAATAGCTTGGTCCGGTCAAGCAACTAAGCAACTAGTGCATAAACGGTAGAATATGGTAAAGCTATTGGAAATTATAAACAAAAAAAGGAAGCACCTAGCAGTTTCATTTAAATAATTATGCTAATGAAAGTGATCCAACAAAGGTTAAATTTTATGTTATTAGTAACATTCAGAAGAAAATGTTTGATTGCAGCAACGAGTCACTAGTGTTCAATTTTTCATAGTAAAGAATTTGATACCAATAAACTCATTTGAAGCTCATTCTTTATCAGCGCAAATAACAAGATGGGAATTTCAGTTTTGACAGCAGCAAGTGGTTACTTGGTTGACGTATATTCTGATCAAGCTAAAGTTTATTGCTTTTTCACAGAGAGGCCTTCAAATTCCCATCCTTTTGAGGCAGAGATTGCAGAATTATTTAAAGATCCTCAGCCTCAATTAGAATTCAGTTCTGACATTGGGGGACTGAAGAAGAAGGATACATATGTTTGGATTGATACAGAGTTGCAATTAAAGGAGCTTGTCAATGTATTAAACAAAGAGAGGTTTTTTGGTGTGGACACAGAACAACATACTTTGCGATCTTTTCTTGGCTTCACAGCATTAATTCAGGTCAATTATGCTCGTCTTAAGTTCTCTTGTCTGATATCTGTCTATGAGCTAATTTTTCTGGGATTAATCTCTGATAGTTGTGCTTTTATATATTGAGCAGATTTCTACTCAGCAGGAGGATTATTTGATTGACACAATTGCTCTGCATGATTCAATGGGCATTCTTCGCCCGGTTTTTGCAAATCCTTTAATTTGTAAAGTATGTAAGTTATTTCTGTCACATGTCTGGAATATTAAACTATATAGATAGTTTTACCTTGCTCCCTCTTTTGATGAAAAATATCATCTACTTTAATAATTGAGTTTCGTGAAAGCTGGATTTATACTTATTTTCGTAATAAATCATCAAAATTGTTTATACTTTTGTGTATTTGTGTGTGTGTGTGAGAGAGATTATAGTAAAACCAATCTCCTGCGTTTAACTAATTGCTTAGATATTTGAAATAAAGTTGTTATGAACATATGTTAGTGTGCGTGGATGACACCTAGTTCTCTCAGGATTAGATTTTGTTATTCATTGAGAATATGCTAGAGTTGATTTGTATGTCCGTGTTTAATCATGTGAAAATTTGTGGATAGGTGTTTCATGGAGCTGACAATGATGTTGTCTGGCTACAGAGAGATTTTCATATCTACGTTGTTAATCTCTTTGATACATCAAAGGTGAGTTAACCCTGTTGTATTGATGTCACTGGATTCTGTTTTAGATGCCATGTGCCTTGTAGAAATTTCTTTGTAAGCATGACAGTGACAAGAAAAGGTTGTGTTCCCCATGGATTGGCACCTTATATTCTATTGATTTGCGTTCCTGCAATGCAGGCATGTGAGGTGCTGTCAAAGCCACAGAAATCACTCGCTTATCTACTTGAAACTTATTGTGGTGTTGCAACAAATAAATTATATCAGGTTCGACCATCTCATGCACTATTTTCCTTTATCGGATGAATTCATTGGTTGTCCAATCCAAAGTTTTAGGTAACTCAAATAGCATGGATTCGTGTTAATAAAACTTTTTTTATTTATTTGTTAATGATATATGTATTTGTTATGATTTAGAAATTGAAAATTCTTTTCAGACAAGTTATATCAGTAAATGCAAGATGATTTTATGCCCCCCTTTTTAACCCCAAAAAATAAAAATCTTATATATACCACAAGGACAATTTTCCCTTTTTGGAATTCTTTTGGCTAATTAGATACCTGATTGGCTGCCTTCTTGGCTTGCTTCTCTTAGCTAGATTTCTATCTCTTCATATTTTTCATTTTCTTTATTTTCTCAAAAAATAATTGCAGCGTGAAGACTGGAGACAGCGTCCCCTCTCAGCAGCAATGATACATTATGCACAAACAGATGCACGCTATTTGTTATATATTGCAAATTGTTTGATTACCGAACTCAAACAACTGGACGATGGTATGCCTTCTTGTTTGATGTTGTGAGGGATGAGACCAGAAAAACAAGTCCATGATGTCTCATCTGATTTTTCCATTCAATATGAGGCTTATTAACATGTTGCATTGGCTGAAGAGCCTCACTTTATGCTCTGTCTACTTGATTAGTTTTTAGGACTTACCTTTCTGAAATTTGTTGCATCAAAATTCCAAATTTATCAGAAAACTCTGGCTCCGGTGACAAATTTCATTTTCTTCATGAGGCTAGACGACGTTCCAACATGACTTGTTTGCAACTTTTCACAAAAGAGGTTGAAGCTACTCCTGGGGAATCTGCTGCATTGTCATTATTCTCACGATATGTGAGTGGTGAGAGTTCTTCAGTTTCCAGTGAAACCCAGGTTTACTTCTTTCATCACAAGTTTGAAGTAGTGTGTCTTTAGCTTGCTATATTGTTATAACAAACTAACTTTTTCTACACTTCAGTTTCAGAATTTTGTGAGGCGACTGTGTGCATGGAGAGATCTGATGGTAAGTTAAAATTTGTAAATGCTCCCCAAACGTAGCTACAATTTAAGAATGATTCTCCTACTGTAAGAATAAGTATTTTTTGCTCTGTTTTATTGATTATTGGCTGATTGTTTTGTTGTATATTCATCAATCCAGGCACGCATCCATGATGAGAGCTTGAAATATGTATTATCAGACCATTCAATTGTTGCTTTGGCAAATCAGCCTCCTACAAGTGGCTCTGAAATATGCAATATCATAGCTCAGGCTGATATCAATCTAGAAATGGGTGTCAATTCTTTCTTCTCCTCTCCATCTCCTATTGTTGGCAGCCACCTGAGTGATGTCTATGATTTGCTTACAGACTATTTAGGTAACACTGAAGATATTTATTCAGTAATTCTTCAGAAGTGCCTTGGTCCAAATGGAAGTTGTCCTATTTCTCTATTTAATTATTCTTTGTTGGTTAGCAGTAATCTGAGGCCTATGATAGCCTATAAACACCATAGTGTAAAAAACTCAAAGCAAGTTTCTCGGAAGGCTTCTCGAGACTTGTTTGTTCAGAAATTCTCTTGTAAATCTCCTGTTTATCATAATTGTCGGATTTACGCTAATGATGGGCGGCTGCTTTGTTATTGTGATCGGAGGAAGCTTGAATGGTAAGTGCACTTTTCACTTGCTCTTGTTCTATTTGTAAAAGAAATTGTTTTGCTGATTAATGCTATTTTACAGGTACCTCAGTCGGGATCTGGCAAAACTAATTGATGAAGATCCGCCTGCTATAATGCTCCTTTTTGAACCAAAAGGTCGCCCCGAGGATGAAGACAATGATTTTTATATCCAGAGCAAGAAAAATATATGTGTTGGCTGTGGTGAAGGAAATCACTACTTGCGGTACCGGATAATACCATCATGCTATAGAATACATTTTCCTGAGCATTTGAAAAGCCATCGTTCTCATGATATTGTCCTGCTTTGTGTGGACTGTCATGAAGTTGCCCATGCTGCTGCAGAGAAATACAAGAGAAAGGTAGCAGCTGAATTTGGGATTCCTCTCTATGTTCAGAGGGTAGTTGATCCAGGACAAATATCTGAAGTAACCTTTGAAGAGGGAGGTGTTTCTCCCTTACAGTTGCGAACAGCAGCCATGGCTCTTCTGCGCCATGGGCCAAGAATGCCTCCCAATCGCTGTCATGAACTAACTGAAGTAAGATCTTACTTCCATCTGTAAGCATTGAATAAGATTCGTGGTTATCACAGACCCTCCATGATGACTAATGGTGTTTTTGAAGTGTTCAAACATGTATTCTGGATTGGATTCTATTTTTTTTCCTTGATTTCTATTGTTATTAACTGATTGTGACTGTTTGAAAAAGTTCTTAAACAGCTTTTATTAAGTCTAATCTATGAGCATTGGTATTTGACACGTTTGTAATTTTGTTTGCAGATTGTGAAGAGGTACTATGGAGGAAGGGAGATATCTGAGGATGATTTGGAGAGAGCATTGCTAGTTGGCATGAGTCCACATGAGAGAAGACGATTTGAGAAGAAGAGAGGGTATTCATTTAAACATTCAGTAACAGGTGCTGCTTTGGAGAAGGTACAGGAAAATCATGGTGATTGCTTGCTGACAATAAGAGTTGCTGACACATCCTTTAATGCTCTAGACGGTTCATCTCCAAATAAAACGACAAGCAATGGAGCAGGAGGAGAACTTATGGATGTAAAGGATGATGTTGTAAACCCCACTGTATCTTCTGATGTAGGAGTCAATGGAGCTGTCTCTGGTATCTTAACTGAACATATGAGCACAGAAAAAACCTCAGGTTCTAATGAGTTAAGTGCCTCTGTTGTAAGTCCTGATGATAGCTGTCTAAGCAGAAGGGCTCCAAATGGAATTGATGACTTATCCCCAAGAGATGTAAAGCCCACTCAAGCGAAACATAATTCAAAACTGTCACTCTTAGGACATGGACCGCATGGAAAGCAAGTTGTTGAACATTTATTTAATGAATATTGTGAGGATGGCATTCGTCAGTTCTGTCAGAGATGGAGACAAGTTTTTGTTAAAGCTGTCAAACCACGGTTTCTACCTGCTGGCTGGGACATAAATCACAGGTATGCTAATGATTAGATAATGATCTGTTTGTTTGCCTAGTTAGTTGCATAAATTGATGTGGCATAACTGATGCATACATCTGCCTCACATCCTGAAGTTGTGGGAAGTCACAGCTTTAATTTAAAAATCTCCTTTGTTTGTAGCAGCGTCTTCTCCCCTACTATCGCTTCATCGGCAAATGCATCTGATATGACTCTTTTTCTTGTACAATGCTGTGATTCTGTCTCAATATGCAGCGGATGGAATAGTTCATTTTCTTTGGATTCCCCCTGGTTTATCACATTAATGATTGGGAGCAAACATAAACATAATTCGAGTTCCTAAAACGGAAAATTCCTTGCTTTACTATTTGACTGTTATTTATGATGCATTTACAAATAGGATGTCTAGCAACCGAATTATAATCAACCATTTTTTTCCATGGGTTTAACGAGGGACGATGATTTTGCCAGTGGTAGAAGGGATTTCGGTGAATTCAGCATCTACAATCCGCTCAAACAGGCATCTCCTGCTGCCACCACAACGGCTGCTAGCGAGTGACTTGCAACCAGCTTATTTTGGGACCTTTGGTGCTATTATTTGTTCATATTTGTTGCTTCACATCCTTGCCATTTCAGGTTATTGCAAAGGTGGACCGTTGAAATATATGATGCGAAGTTATACAAATTTCTGTCATAATTGCACATATCGGAACTTTTGACTGAAACAGGCTAAACCGAGTTAAAGATTTATAGCATCTTTAAGCTCAGCTTTTTGAATAGGCAAGATTCTGCCCACTTATGAGGATTTGAGCACAATCCGTTTGTTCTACTTACATAGATGGAATGGAACTACCCTTAAATATACGTGTTTAATGAGTTATATACGATTCGACAGCATTAAATATATACTTGTGCTTGTTTCAAGTTCTGTAACCTGCCACTTTTACTGTTTGTGTGTATGTGTGATGTGTGACACATCGGAGTATCGGACATATGTTATATCCATTTATAGTATTTTTTAATCATAAATCATCTCAATATCATTTTAGTACTTGTTTGTTCCCACTTAAAAAAAAGTGCATTTGAGTTAGAACTTCCCCCACGCATCCTACGTAGAACCAAACTCCCCATGTTTTTAAAACGATTCTACGAGAAATTGAGCTTGTTATATAATGCATTTTTTTGGGCAAATTTTGTTTACTTTCCACTGCCTATACTAGTGTCCTGTTTGGTATATGATGGAAGAGTTTTTGTATAACTGAAAGTGGGTTTTGAAGTGTGTTTGATATGTTTATGGAATATGTATTTTTTTCCCAAAATAAAAAACAATTTGCCCTTGTTTGTGAAAAAGGAAGGGACTTCTCCCTTGAAGCACCCATTGCCGGAGAACACCTATGGCCATCCTTTGCTTTCTCATCTCTACCATTTACATTGTCTTTGCCTTGTCTCCTTGTCGACGCCGTCAAAGCTGCAAGTGGAGGTGGATACTAGCACCATCGCTGGAGGCTGAAATGAGGTTGCTCGACAGAGGCTAAAAGGAGGCTACTCCATGGCTGGGTTTTCATTGGGGGTGGGAAGTTGAGGATTCCATAGGAGTGTGTTCAATGATATCAAACACCAAAATTTTTAATTACACCTCCAAGCCCTGTTGCATTCCCAAACAGTGAACACCGTTCTCGGGTATACTCGTAACCATGTCCCAGGCAGGCCATAACTCTTTCCTTCCGTTTCCGATTTATGTCCACAATCTAACGAGCATTCAATCAAAACTAATGATCGCATATAAGCAAACATCAATGCACAAAATCGGGACTATAGAAATTGTTATTTTTACTAAGAAAGAAAAAGAAAGGAAATTTTATTATTAATTTCAGTTGAGTATATTTTTGTTTTTGTTCAACATAATTCGGTGTGCCATGAGGGCACGGACATCTAGTCATCTACAAATCTGGACTTCTCAGCATTCTACAACAAAAAGAATTTCCTCCGTTCTTCACCAGAAGGATCAGCCACAATTAATTAGCGTCATTATTAAACGAATCGGTGATAAGATCGGGCGTATCCAGGGTTAGATTGGAAGGAGCAGCGGCAACAAACAAGACATACTTGGCGGCTACGAGCTTCTTCCTTTGCGGGCACCGTGGACCATAGGTCCTGATGGCAAAGCAAGGGGAACCCTCAGCAACGTTGAGCTGAGACAGACCATCAGTTGAACGCGGGGACGACGGTGATGAGGTTAAGCGAATAGAGATCTGGCGGAGGGAGCTAAGCCGGTTGGATCGAGCACTGATTCGGGAGT
>JANTPZ010084259.1:0-11121 GCA_025593235.1 Vachellia pachyceras
GTCATCAAAAGCTGAACAAGATCGGTGTGGATGTTTCCTATGATGGCCATGTGAAGAGCTGTTCTTCCGTCATTGTTCTTCACGTTGATGATTTCTTCCGTGTGGAAATTCTTCCCACTGAGCAACTGCTTCAGAAGCGCCACTTGTCGGTCCAATCTCCGGAACCCCGGAGTCTGGAAACCAGACACAGCCTTGTGGAGAAAGGTTTCTCCTAGGTTGTTTGTCTCAGATATCAAGGTGGGATATGCAGATACTAGAGCTTCAACTGCAGCTAACTGACCCCTATAAGCAGCCACATGCAGGGCTGTGTTCCCCTGATGGTCTGTATAGTTGATGATTCCGAAACTTGATGTTAAATATTTAATTACCTGCATAAACCCCAAGAAATCTTATTTTTTCAGTTATACTTGTAATCACAAATCAACCACAACAATATAGCTTCTGAAAAAGCGGGCATCATCTTCCTCCTGTGGCATCACAACTGTTTGGGGAAAAAAAAAAGTCCAATTTTCCTTTTCTTTTAATCAAGGTTAGTCCTTCCCAAATTTTGTATACACATTCAATCGATTCTTCTCATTATATAATCTTGAGGGCATGCTCCATCAGATTACCTGAGCTATGGATGAAATTAAACCCCAAAGCCAAGATCCCTTAAAAAGAATCAAATTTTCACCGAAACCAATATTACATGTGCTTCTTCTAGACTCACCACATTCTACCTTCACCTCTAAATGCATAAAAAGAGTATCTTGAAACTGTGAATGGGAAGTGAAGAGATTAAGAGAAAGAAGAGAAGGTAGATGCTTACCTCAACCTGTCCTCTGCCTGCAGCTGCATGCAAGATAGTAGAGCCCTGAGAGTCTCTATAGGCCAAAACATCTGAAGAATTAGCAAGAAGGTCCTCCAAAATCTTCACATTACCTCCTCTTGCTGCTGCATGAACAGCCCTGTTGGTCATCTCCAACCTGTAAACAGAAGGAATATCCCCAATATGCTCCACCCAGACGCCATCTTTACCAGTGACAAACCTGGGTGAAACTGCAAAATCAAACAGCAGCCTGAAAACCTCACAGTTCTTGCTCCTCGCTGCAGCATATAGTATATCAGTGATCCCATACTCTCCTTCTCCAAAAACCAGAAGTGGGTTCCTCTCAAGAAGCTCTTGAACGAAACCAAAATCTCCAGCTGAAGCAGCTGTGTACATAAGCCATCCACCATAGCCAGCACTAATGAGAGAGTTTTTGCCTTTCTTAGACTCACACTCCTGAAGCAGCTTCTGGGCCACCTGAGAACGGAACTTGGCAACGTCGTTGAACTGTTCTTCGTCGTCCCACACGGTTTCCAGGCGCCGAATACGGCGGAGAGAGGTCAGCTTGAAAAGGTGGTTGCTGTCAATACGAAGCAGCTCGCGAACTAAGTCGTAGTGGCCATTAGCAGCAGCCCAGTCTATCGGGGAAGCATACCACCATTGGTCACCGGTGCTCTCCCACCGAAGAGGGAAATACGTTGGAGGCATTGCGAAGATATTCAGAAAAACCAACAAGAATGAAGGAACATGAACAGAACAGCCCAGATCAGCTAAATCTTTCACAAAAGCAAACCATGTGCAATTGAATTCTGTAGGTGGGGATCGTACTTCTGTAAGTTAGAGATGAAAACGACCTCAAAGAAATATGAGGATAGAACTAATCCAACAGAAGAAGGCTTACTGGGAAATTATGACAGTAGGCAACTAAACCAAATGAGCATAAAGGGAGGGAGACGAAATACCCCACATGCAATGAATATGGAAAACCACTAAAGCATCCACATGAAGACAACATAAGGGGCTAATAATAAATTAAGCTGTTGAACTATCGGCAAAAACCCATTAGAACACCGATTCGTTATGGTAAGCATACTAGAAACATGATAAAGAAAGAAGAGGGGGTGTCCTTTATGAAGATACGAGGGGGTTATGGAGATTAATGATATGAAGTATATGATGGGATGGGAAAGGAAACAGCTATGATTGCTCTCACAAACGAGACCAGAGAATGGAGCAGGTGCTTCAAAGAAAAGTGAAGAGTAAAAGAATATGAGCTATAAGGGGATCACAAAACCATTTGCAGGAGATAATGGACCAGAGGGAGAGGATATTCTCAATAAATTATTGGGCAACTCATCAGAATCTCAAGGGAAAATAAGATGCTAATAGAGATTTCATGGACGATTTTTTTAATTTCCTTTGTAACAGGGAAATTCAATCAGGAGGATGCACAGGACATAATTATGAAGGAGGGTTGTGGGGAGAGCGAGAGAGAGAATAGCTTCTTATTAGTTGTCCGTAATGATGGTGGAAAGTTGGAAGCTGAACCAATGCAAGAGAACTTTACTGTACACGAAGATGGTGAAGAAATTAGGTAGGCTTTGCTCAGGCAAAGCGGTAGAGAAGTGCTTTTATACAAATCGAGGTAAATAAATGGAGAAGATTGTCTCGTTTTACGAAAAAATACTGTTTAACGTATTTTTGGGGATGTATAAGTTTTGCCAAACACCCACATTGCATCCGTTTGGCAAAGCGGTGGAGAAGTACTTATGGGCTTATTCACACAAGCCGAGACAAATATATAGAGGAGATTGTCTCATTTTACGAAAAAATACTGTTAAACGTACTTATGACTATAAGCCAAGCGTAACCAAACAAACTCATTACCTTTTTTTCTGCAGAGACAGAACTTATGATAACATCGAATGCTGTGTGCTACTTGTAATATGATAAAGTATCTTAGTCCTTAGACAGTCAATTACATTCTATGACGAGTGATGACATGGTTGAGGTGATAGTTTAGTTCTACAATCCCCATCTTATCCTTCTGAATTATTCCAGCACTATATCATTAAAATTGCTAAATTCCGTTGAAAATTAAGGTTAAGTCTCCAATTCTCCACCTTATTAACCTAACCAAATGGGGTTTTTGTGGTCTTCGAGCAAATTGGTTTAATTTGTCTCTGCTTTTGAACCTAATTCTAATGGCCGACCTAAGAATTTCAACTCGTAAAGCAAAAAACTTTCTTTGGTCCAAATCAACTACCACAATGCCACGTTAGTGTGAAGAGAGTATGAGCAATGGTCCATAACTCCATATCATAGCTTCCAAAAGAAGTGTCTCTGTTTCGGATTGATCAAATACCATAAATGCTAGCGAGTATAGGCATGTGTGCATCTACGCACACATTAACCAAACAAGTAAAATAAGATTAGGCAATAATTTGGTGGGACGAACAGAAACAACAAATAAAGGGGTCAATTTGGCGTGTCACGTTACAAATCAATCCACATGCAAGATTCCAAATTAATGTGTAAATATGAAGAAAGAAAAGGCGTGGTGGCCAGGCTCTCCGTTGAGAATACATACAATGAAGCTTCAATAGTTTTCTGAAATCTTATCGACTCTCAGACCAAAATTTTCTGGGGACAGAGCAAAAAAAGTTTTTGGTAATGTCGGTGTCTTATTGCTATCATCCATCACCATCCTTATCTACTTTTACTTCAGTATCTAACCTCTCTGGTTTTGACATGTTTTCTTAGTTTTTCTTCCTCTGTGTCTCAATGAGTCAAAACATTCAATAATATATCTTAAACCTAATAATATTATCTCAAAAGAATTAAAACAAGAAGCTAAGTAATCACAAAATGACTAGGAATTAACAAGGTAATGAGGGTTGATGATTCCTTCTGATAGAGGCTGTTTATCTGGTTAGTAAATGATATTGAAAATTAAGGATTGATATGGTGAGCTGTCCTTGGATAGAGAGGTTCACGAAAAAATGGCCCTTGTTCAATCACTCATATGGGTGATAGAGTGAAACACATCCTAAAAGCAAAAGTGTTAAAACATGTGGAAAGGGCAAAAAAGCAGCTTTTTTAACATGCCAAGTAGTGCATTAAAAAGCCTTGCATGGGGTAAGTTGGCCTGCTTTTGAGAACAATGATGCATGCGAGAGTATGTGATTGTGATGTCGAACTCGAACTATCTCCTCCCTCTAGTACCAATCTTGCTTCCATTTAGTCTCTTTCTCTGCTTTTCATAAGGCTCTTGAGGCAAAAACATCTTCACATGGGCTTACAAGCAACAATAGCTACCAATGTAACAAATAACAGACCAGCTAGTCCTAGTTTGATACAACGTTATGTGTTATTAATTCTGCATTACACAAATCTAAGGGACCACTAAATTATGATAAAATCCGAATAACCCTAAAGCCATTGTTGATGAAGGAGCTAGAAAAAGTTGAAGACTCATCATCAAAACGATTGCTTTATGAGATAATATTCAAGACCCACAACAGATGGCCCACCAAGTTCAATCATAGATAAAAAAAGGGATAATCTCATATTCATTTTCTGTGAATAACCAAAAGCAGTATGGTGTTTTAATTTACCCCTGCCTGGGAGGCAGAAGGAGGTGGCTTCCACCCAAGAAATTCAATATCCAAGTCAAAACTAGGACCCATTTCCATAGAGTGACACTGTTTAATCCATAATTGTACATATAGTGGAACTAGTTTATGTTTCTCAATGATGGCCCAAAAAAAGTTATGTTTCTCTAATTATAATACGCCATGCTTGTTTCAAGAGTAGGAGACTCCACTAGTGGGAGACACCCACAAAGTTAAACTTACAATGTTGATTTCCCCCCAAATGATTCTATACAAATAATAATGATGATGATTAAGATTTAAACAAAGAGGTCGTTTCATTTTTAGTTCTGAAGTGTGAATTATATAGGTGAACTCTTGGAAAAAAAATATATTATATTGACAGTCACAAGTGTTCTAGTCTAAAGTGAAGGGGCATTGCCGCCATTTATAAACTAACATTACGAAGGCAGCTTCATCATTGGTAATAAAGTTAAGCAAAGAGAATCTGTAGACAAAGTTCTCTACTATGTTGCTATGAAGAAGAAATCTTTTCAATCAAGAAAGATAATGAGCTTTGATTTTCTGATAAACATCCTATGGAGAGAAGAGAAGAAGAATAAAAAAGTCAAAAGTAAATAACAATCAATACCGAAATATGCCTTTTATGTCTTTCTTTCCATTTTAATCATAACCAGAAAATTAAGTCAGTCACTCGAAAAAATAAAAGGAAAAAAAAACAGAAGATAGAGATGCATTATACTGGCAAAGAATAGGGTCTTGGCACATTTCCCCCTTTGTAAAGTTGCTTTTGAATCAGATGCTGGCCTTTACGGAGTTATTCTCCTTGATTCTTGCACTGCCATCCAGCTTAACAAAGCGTTTGAGATCTTGCTAATTACATGTTAGATGTATATCATATAGATATAAATATCTTTTTTTTTTTGTCTCCCTTCAAATCTGTTATATGCATTTATTTTTATAAACATACAAAAATTCAGATAATCTGGATAAACATACATAATTGTTGCATGAACTATTTAAATCGTTGAGTAGCAAAAGCTGGTTGCTAGGCAGCCCTATCTGCTTCTTTGTTAATAACCTTATGTCTCATTCCTTGTACCTCAAATGTAAAGTTTGAATCAAGATATGAATTCTCGCTAAAAAGGTGTCTACATTTAATGATTGACAATGCTTTAAATAAGATTCTTTCCAATAAAATGATACTTGCATTTAATGGGGAAATAAAAAGTGAAGTTCATATAACTCAAAATAAATAAATAAGAACTCAAATATCTGTGTAAATCTTCATAAACCAACCATATGGCACATTCATATTTCCTATTCCTACGGTTAATTGTGTTCATCTTATTAAATTAATCGCTTTATCACAAATCATAAGTTCCAACTCTGATCCTCTCAATAAATAAGTGTTATCTATCCAAAGGAATGATTCTTTAATGAAAAACTAACTTACCTTGTGAGCCTCTAATCATAATGGAATATTGGCAGATAAATTTACGAATGCGAAATCACCCCTTTTTCACTTGTGAAAACTTTTGATGTAATAATGCAGTTATGTTTAAGCATGATTGAGTCCCACCACATATTATGGGGTGGTTCAAACTTAAAGTGTTAGAAAATGGATTATTTGATTTATTACGCAGATTGAGTTTGAACACAAATTGATAGATGACATTGATTATAGTATTTTTTTTTGGCTAGATAATATAGCAATCTTTAAATTGAGATAATGTGATATGCCTTTTTCTGCAAATTATTTTCTTCAATTGAAAACTGATGCAGCATAATCTTCGAATCTTTTAATCATTTTCCGCAAATTATAGTCTTCATTAATCATTCGTCATGTTAAGCTGTCATCGTCATTCCATCCACCCTCTAATCATCCACAAGGTGGGGACTTAACTAAATTTTTTTTAATCATTTTAGAGAAAAACTAAAGAAACTAAGCCTTGGCAATGCAGCAGAAAATGAGAAGTGAGAACTCACGAGATTAAATAGATCAAAAGGGACATTAAAGAGCCGCCAAAAGAAATGAGTCTCTCACAAGATATGATTCATTTTATCCTAAAAGGAAGAAAACTGATAAAATCAACCTATCTGAGGTGGGGGCTCCCCCCATGCAATCATTTTAGAAGTCTGCATAATTCCAAAAAACTATTTTATATGCCTAATGTGTGTAGTGAGTTGAAGACTAGCTTCAAGATGCGAGACTTGGGCCAAATGCAACTTTTATTAAACAGAGGCAATGTGTTTGGTGAGGTAAACCATTCGGGAACTGCATCAGAGACAAACAAAATAGAATTGAAAATGCCAGAGACAGAAAATACTGAAGATGATATGATGGTTACCTGGTTAGAAGGCATTTAGTGGTCAGAGGAATGGATTTATAAACCAAAGAGCCATTATTTTGGCAGTCCACAGATTGTGTGTGTGTGAGAGAGAGAGAAGGGCATAAAAATCTGCTTTACCTGTATGTAGCTCCATTCATTGTCATACTCACAAGACTTTGTAATCACAGTTCACTCGTACAGAAATTGACAGATCTAGCAACTTGAACTAGGAGATATCAATGTGAATCTCAATAGCATAAACTAAAATATAAAGAGACGGATCATCTAAAGTGAACTTGACATAACATAGTAGTTTTAGTATCAGTATCATTACCTGCAGTCACCAAAAAAATTGGTGGATACCACATCATCCTCAGTGTAACCTGGAATTCCTTTCAAGCTTCCCTCAGATGCCTATCTGTGAAAATTTCTATAAAGATGAGAGCTTGATAATTTTGCTACTTAAATGAACAAATAAAGAGGATGAATTCATTTTGTTTTAAACAAATTCTATTCTCACTTGACTGCAGCTTTAATGTCATGATAACTAGCAGCCTTCTCAATTCTAACAGTTAGGTCAACCACTGAAACATCGACCGTAGGAACACTGAAGGCCATTCCCGTCGACAATTAACAGGCAGGAGCATGGTCATTTACATCAGAGATAACTAATATGAAAATAATGATGCAAGTTACACCAAATTGAACAAAAGAAGATAGAGAATATGAACATCAATGCCAGAGATTACCTTAGCAGCACCACTACTGCTGGGAATGATGTTAAAGGAAGAAGCTCTACCAACTCTCTAGTCCTTCGATGATGGTCCATCAACAGTCTTTTGAGTCGCTATTAAACAAAGAAAGACGTCAGTTTAATTTTGCTGAAACCAAAAGGACTATGTGACATAAACAAACTTACCAGTAATAGAGTGGACTGTGGTCACGAGAACTTCAACGATACCAAATCTGTCGTGATTGACCTGAAAATAATTCAATGTTCTTTTTCTCTGGACTACAGGAATCTTCCATGGTTTCACCAACTTAAAAACTTAGGCTACCCTTGCCAGTGGATCGAGGCAGTTGGTTGTACAGCTAGCATTGGAAATAATGTTAAGATCTGGCTTGGATTCCTTTTCATTTCCACTAACAACAACACTGAGGCATCCTTGCTGGGTGCAGAAATGATTACCTTCTTTGCACCTCCCTAATAAGCAACAAAATGTCTAACCACACAAATAAGAGAACAAACCAATGTTGATAACTTGAACACCAAAAAAAAGTATTTTTTTAAGACATCAGGAATCAGTTGATTGAATGTTTCCAGAACTTTGCAGAAGAATTTAAGAGCAATCCTCAATACAGCAAATTTAAATTGAGAATCTTTTGCGAGCAGTGTTATTCACAAACCATGTAATGCATGACAATTGAGAAGCCTACCTAATTTTGAAACAAAGATAATCTGTTCTTTTTTAGTCCACCTCAAATAAATATAGTCAGGATAAACTTTTTTCCACTTTATCTATATTGCCAAGTTCTGAAAATATTGTAAACTATATGAAAAGGAACTTGTCAACGTATTTACTGGGTAAGTTCCAGTCCACTAAAAGACCATAAAATACACGGTGAAATCAACAACAAAGTCAGCTCCGGCCTCACCCCATGGAATTTCCTCTGGCCTCCTAATAATTAGAATAAGAAAATAGATTTAAGTCTGATAACTGAGTTGCATGATTTATGATTAATGATTACTAACCTGTTAGAAACATTATATCCCACACAAACACATTATTTTGCATTTGAAGCTGTGCAATGGATCAAATTTTTAAATGAAATACCAATCCTTTTGAGAAAATGATGAGATAAATTATTGAACTATTTTTTCTTCGCACAACTATCTACAACTATCTTATATTTAATTTACCAAATAATATTCACATGTTGATAAATTTAATTAGAGAAACCTTTCCCAATTTGATTCTAATTTTGCATATCGATATATACGTTATAACTTTAATTCCTTTACAGGCACAAGAGATATTCCCATCAACTTTTTAATAATAAGAAAACAACAATACAATCTTTTATTTTTATTTTTGAATTGGAAAGGAAGTTAAACTAGCCTATAAAAAATACAACTCCCAAATTCCGAATTACTAAGTGCTTTTTTTATGGTTCTTTATACATTATTTCAATTTTTTCCTATCCTGATATGAGAAGCAATTCTCAATAAGTGTTTCTCAAACATGCACCCTGTTTAAAACATATTGTTGGACATGAACACATCTTCTAACGGGAATTCGAATCTTGATTCGTCGTATTATTTACATCTAATTAACATTAATGAATTAAAGGGTTTAAAGCCCATCTGAGCTTAAATAAGTGATTATGAAATTCATTAATTCAATTTAGTTAACTGTTTTTAATCTGGTATCGTCTACGCATGCTTTTTCTATTATTTCTCAAGCAAAGCACTTTGAATTTGTTTTTCATATGGATGTGAATATTATCATATTAATAATCATTGTTCATCAAGATAATCACTTATAATCAATAATAATACTGATTAATAACTACTATAATCAACAATGATTTGAAATCACAACTAATTTACTATTAAATGAAAAGTATTAATATTTATTTTAATTATTATTAATTAGTAATTATTTAATAATTATTATATTTAATGTTGTTTACATTATTATTAAATATAATAATAATTATCCTCATATCCTTACCATGGCAACAATCCTTTTTGAAAAGAAAAATTACTTGCTTGTCTTCCTACCTTTCTGGCTAATAAGATCATAGAAAAATCTGAAACCAAACACTTAACAGTCATATCCATTACGAAAATCTAAAATATGTACAACTCATTACGATTGTCCAGAAAGCTGGTTTGAAACCTTTTATCAAGAAGAAGGTGTGCTGCCTTACAACTCATTTTTTCCAGTCATATATGTTAAGACCGGAAATATTTTAAAATTTATAAAAAACATATCAAAATCCATAAAATATCTCGGAATTCATAAATTCTTTTCTCCCAATAAAATTTTTAAAAATTCATTAAAAGAAAATAATTTACGGATTTTAAGATTTTTTTTTCTTTCTACCGTTGGAAATTTTTTTTCCAAATATACACAGAATCAATGAGTCCAGAGGTACAATTACCCACTTACTTTGATCGAATGTGTACCTGGTACCATATATTTTATTTAAATGTAAAAAAATCTTAGAACGGAAAAAACACCAGAGGAAGCAAACCGACGGAACTTTATAAATTTGGTGGGTCCCGCATGATTTTTTAAATGATTATTCAATTAAAAAAACTTCTGCTCTCTCCCCACCCCACTGGGGCAATGGTCGCCATCTTCATAGCTATCACACGGTCCTGAATGGGTAATTCCTACCTCAGAACCTTCACCATCGCACGTATCGTACCACCTCATCATCCTTGTCTTTAAGTCGGGGTTGCATTAATTTGTTTTTCTTTCTTTCTACACAAATCTTCATGCTCCTTTTCTTTGGCCCTTCCCTTTGAACTTGCGGGATCACTACTGTGTTTTGAAGAAGATGAACAGGGGAAGAGCCTGTTGGTAATAGTTTAAGCTACAACAAGAAAGTATATGTTCTAATATTTTAGTGAGCTTGAGTATTATGTTAATGGGTTGCTCAAGAGTTATGCATGCGTCGGTGGAATGAGTACAGGTTGCTTAATTTAGTGAGCTTCCAGTGATTCAAAACTTGTTAGCTTCAACTCCTATGTAATCCTTGTTTGATAAGCTGAGTTATTGTAGTAGTAAATAATGAAGGAAAATATAGCTCACAATAGATTCGACTTTTTTGTGCCCAGATGCACTGCCCAATCATTTGCAACTAAACCGAAAGTGTCGATTACGTCTGTAACATGTGATAGTAAGATTTGGCAAATGTCTGAAATTAAAAGGTGTCATTTTGTGACAATTTTAAGGAATTAGAGCCATTTATCTCTTCCTCTCCACCTTCTTTCCTTTTTCTTGGACTGCCATCAAAGTTGCCTTTACTTCGGCAACCAGCTTGAGTGCCTTGGGCGCTGGGTGTTGGGTAGGAAGCTGGAATAAAGATTGATGAACTTCAATGAAAGGAAACTTTTATTTGAAACTGAAGAGATGAAATACACTAACTTTGTATTTCTCTCACACACTCAAGTTCCTCACTTACACACACTTTGCTTTATCACTCAACTCTCTCAACTCACTTCTACTCAACTCTCTCAACACTTCTCACTTCTACTTCACACCACTCTTACTTCTCAATTCTCACTTCTACCCAAACTCACCCACACACCACCTATTTATACTCCTCCACCTCCTTAACGAACGGTGGAGAT